>KV744842.1:0-134282 GCA_001692735.1 Lepidopterella palustris CBS 459.81 | reverse complement strand
AAAGTGGTTGTGTTGAAAACTAGCAGTGTATGTGCAGAGTGTAGATTTGAAGGGTGGCCAGGAACTAGGGCGGCCAGAAACCAGGGGGCCGAGCTTATAGCTCAGCATTTCTTGGCCACACGGACTATAACTCGCTTCTACAATACGAAAATCAGGCCGATCTTTTGCGATGTATGTGCAACGGAGTACCCAGTCGATATGCACCATGTCTCAGATTATGCGACGGCTTTCGTTGCTGCAACTCTGGCGCGGAATATGGAATGTGCATATGTGATGGCCGTATCGCGCCATATTCCTATCAGCGTCGACGGCTGCAACGTCCCTCTGTTCGAAGAGTGACGGAAGTCTAATAACCAGAGAACTCACCATCAGGAATACCTTTCTACTTCTCAATCTCTTGGGGATGTCGGAGGCAAACTTTCGGTTTCAGGCTTGTTAGATGATAATTATGAGAAGGATGGTGGTGGTGTAGGAATCGACCGGTGCAAGAGCAAATTGGAGAGATGTGGCTCAGACTGCGGCCAGTTGGTATTAGGGTATATATTGTTCTACACATCGTATTCAACTGTTGGTTGAATATTCGTTTACCTTTTTGGTTTGTTCGGACTGCCGAGTGGTGTAGTGCTTGGATCCTTGCAGTTGAGCCTGGGATTTTGGAAGAAATAGTAAAACAGCAATAACTACCCACTGGCTTCGGCTCCATGAAATACATCCTGTAGCGCTAACACCCTATTTAACCCCTCTTTCCACAACTCCCACTACCCCAACCCACCCATTTTATCCTACCCTTACCGCTCTAGCACTCTCCAACACCTCTGTAAGCGTGTGCAGAAATGGAGCTTGAAACAAAACCTCAATTTACTTTGAGTTCGGCCAGAAGTAACTTGGCGCTCTAAACATACTCTCTAAACTACTCACTGCAGAACTACAGAAGAAGGTATTGAAGCTCTGTGGAATAGGAGGGACTCCAAGCGAGACGAGGACATGGGTCATGGAACATGACTTAACGCTCATCCATACCATGGAAAATATCATTCACAACGTTCCCGGACTTCCGCGCCCGCGACGTGAAAATATGCCAACCCTGTCCGATGAGCCTGAAAACCACCCTCCACGTTCTCGAGCCTCTACTCTCCACGACCCTTCAAAGACCAAATACAATAACAGATCCCTCATCTAAAAACCATCTCTCTCGTCGCCGTCTAGATGTCAGCTGAGGAAAGTGCTGATATATTAAAGAAGAGAACTCTGTCGACTGAAAGAGCAGGAAGCTCCTATTATATACTATCGAGGAAGAGTGATCATACCGCTATTATTAGGCCTGATGCAGGCGCCCTGACAGCTGACACCAGAACCCCAGTATTCCCCAGATCAAAATTTAATCAGATTCGCCATGCATTCCCAGAACTCGTACCTATCAGGAAAATTGCCTAAAATGCACTTTCACCCTTTGCTAAAATACACATCAAGCTCTGAAAGGACAAACCCGGCGGCGGTATTCTGCTATAAACAACCCTAAATCCCTTTAGCCATGAACCACGAAAAGAACCATGATATCCTCTGATCGCTCCAATTCTAAGCGTAACATCTTTGGGAGTCGTCTAGCACTTGCCAGGAAGACGCACGGCCCCAGGAAGACGCATGGCCAAGAACCATTCGTCACCAAAGTACCCCATGGGCTACGTTTCCAGGGGTAGGATCGAAGCGGTATGACGTCGAATCGCGCTAGCGCTGGTGCCGATAGTAGGTTATTTTCTGGGGTTAAGCTTATTTTAAGGGCAGCCGGGGAAATGGATAAGGAATGAATTGACATGAGTATGAGTTGGAAATACACCGAAATGCGGGAATATAAGTGGAGTCTAGGCGCTTTGATAAGGACGTGATTTATTTTGCGGAGCTAGACCTGGACCATTTTGTGATTGCTTTAATTGTCTACTGGAGTTTTATTCGCGGATCTCGATTCGGAATATATACCTACTTCTATCGTTTCTTTCTCTCACTGCTTCGTTTCAATCTTACCGCATCTTGAAGCATGACACACAAAGTATTTGGCAGGCTCAGGCGAGCATTTTACAATTTGGATCTCAATTTCAGCGTCTACTGTTCTCATCTTCTACGAATATGACTACGTAAGACAGCTCCACTTATGTGCCAAATCCTCTTAATGGACATACAATCAAAGTATATTTGGAAATATCATCAACGAGCGCTTCTTAGAGACACTTGGGCATCCTTCAGCCAATGTGTAAGGAACCATGACCTCTATTTATGATATCGGATGCTTCATAGGTGATAGCGCGTTTCTGAAGTTTCTGATTCGACTTTAATTGATGCTTTCTAGGGGGCCATATCTCTATCTAGACTGGTGACGTATTGGGCCGTCCTCATGTGATCCTCCTTGGCAGCACTGTCATCATGATCGGAACCATCATCCACACTACGAGCTACGGAGCTGTGCAGATGATGTTGGAAGAATCGTAGCGGGACTGGGAACAGGCATGAACACAGCGACAGCAGGTGTATGGCATGCGGAGACGAGTAAGATGAATAGCAGAGGCAAGCTTGTGATTGCTCAGATGGGGCAGTAATCATTTCTGTTATTCCGCAATAACCATCAGCCTGTATTTTCCCACCACACAGCTGGCTTCAAATGCTAACTTGCAACGAACAGTAGGCTGCATCACCAGCTTCTGCATTAATAAGTACGTGTCCTAAAAGCATTCGAGCGGAAAACTCTTCATACAATGCACGAATAACAGCTAACGTTGACTTGGAAATAGCTGACACTCTTGGATTCACCTTCGCACCCGGCGGCGTGGCTTGGTGATTCCCGTTAACTTTCCAAATATTGTTTACCTCTTCCATCTACACTCTATGCCTGTTCCTTCCTGATTCGCCACGTCTTCTCATCCGAAAAGACCGATTTGAGGAAACCTACGAGGTTCTCATAGCACTAGAATGCCTTGGCGTTACTCCCAACTCTCTATCAGTACGCGCCCAATTCTACATCATCAAAAGCGTTCTCGATCAGGAGAATATGTCTTCTTTCTCGTGGTAACTTCCAAGCGGCGGCGGCCCCACTGGCGTGCTACGGCGAATGACTCCAGGAGCCTTGATGCAGGCAATGAGCCAATATCAGGTAGCTCATCCATGTTCTCGGAATCTCGACACTACTAGCTCGCATCTTAGTTGCAGTAGATATCATCGACTATTTCATCATCGAGAGATACAGGAGAAAAGTGGTAATGTGCTCCGCAGTGGCATGTTCCATTTGTTGAATTATGATTTCGATTGCTCTTGGTGTGTCAGCCAATGGTGGCAATACGTACAAGCTGCGCATTGTTACAGTGTCGGTCCTTTTCATTTTCTTCGCTTCTTTCGGTCAGCATTTCCAAAAAACGGGGCCCTTGACAAGCACCGACCATTGTCTATTTTAAGCGTCCCTTGGTTCTACCCGATTGATATCAACGCGCTGGATATGCAAACGAAGGGTGCATCATTGGCAATGGCGACCGATTGGATCTGCAACTGTGCTGTCGTACAAGTATTTACCTTTATTTTCCTCACCGACCACCCACATGCCCGAACCTGGATCGGATGGCTAACGGACTGCAGGATACGTTGCCAGGAATCAACAATCTTGGCTACACGTTTTGGTTTATCTGAGCGGTGATCTCTGCCGCCTTTATGCCAATCACGTACTTCTTCTACCCCGAAACAACCAATCAAACACTCCAGGACATCAATCAATGCTTTAAATCCAGGCCAGGTGTTTTCATTATCTGTAACAAGATTGCCACGCAGCTCACGAGACCGGATGAGTACATTGAGGCGGACGAGAGCATTGCAAGGGGGAGAATATGCGGTTCTCAGACGAGGAAAAAGCGGAGAGTATCTGCATGGAACAACTGAAGGGTAAAGAAGCTGTGTAAAAGCACTACGGGATGCAGCAACATTGGAATGCACGAGCTCAGGAGACGCTCGTGTTGTAGAACGTGTGGGGGGCGTTCTCGACGATTACCTTACTTGCATCTGCAGTTTGAGGAATGGAAGAATGAAAGGCCGGTTAGGGCACGTTCTAGAAGGTTCATGTTCCACCATGAATCATGTTTAGGGTAGCACCAACAACGGGCGATCCGTTCTTGGGCTGCGAGTGGCTCCCGTTTGGAAAGCGACATTCGGTTCTGGTGCATGTGGATTCTCAGAATCTGCACGAGTGGTCATGCGAGACCTTCGGCGAGGGCGAGATACGAGATGAATATGGTGGCTGAAGTGAATACATGCACGCTTTCTGATCCATCGCGAGATATCTCCAGCAGCGGGTAATACACGGTGAGAAGGTCTATTCGGATGGAATTTATTTTTCGAACCGAGTCCGAGGATGGTGGGGAGAGCTGAGAATGCCAGGTTTTCAGATAATGGTGAGGTGAATTGACAAATATAACGTCTGGAGGGGTGTTGCGGGGTTGGGGTGGAAAGAAGTTGGAGCATAGATATTATGCTTGGGTTCCACAACAACATCCCACCACGCTGCGACCATGTCGATCAAACCGAGCGTTGTAGCGTCATAACAGGCCTGTTTCTCTCTCCGCCGCCCTACCCGTCGATGACAGACCGGCGAATGTCTGAAGATGCACGCGGTTTTGCCGAGAAGCCGTTCGCTCCTCTGCTCGTGATGTTGGTGAGAGGTCCAGCCACGCGCACAGACTGTGGTCGTCAATACAACACGGTGCAACGGCCGCTGCAGTGGCCGTGGAACTGCACTGCAAGGTGGTCGTGTCCATCAAATCCTCCGCAGCTGACTGAGAATTATGATAGCGCTAGAGAGCGGTTGGATATGGTAGTGAATGTAATGGTGCGGTTCCCAGGCGGGTGAACTTCGCTTGAGAGCCCCTCGGCAGTTTCAAACTCCAAGCTCTGACAATTACGACACGTCCAACGTCGCGTCTTTCACATCTCAACTCAACATCCTGATCCCAGAGCTGCTCTTCTCAATCGAGCTGATCTGCTGCTGAAACCACACCATTTTGACAGTTTCGTCTTGCGAATAGGGCTGTCTCCGAGCCTCGTCCACCGCTCACCTGGCTCCCTCCCGGCACTGTCCTTGTCCGAGCGGAGATCAACTGATGCTTGAATATGGCCAGATTGTGGAGATTTCTGGTCACTGCAGCAAGGGAGACATGAGAATTCCCTGAGAATGCGACCTTCAGATGCGCCATCCGTGCTGTAAGGCATAGAGCTTATGCCGCATTGCGGCGTCGGTGTATCTCTTTGCCTCCCAAAGAGAGCCAAGGCCTGTATATACAACCCCAGGCACAACTCTCAGGCCTGATCCCCCCCCCGTCTTATTCTCCTTTGGGCGAACGTTGGAGCATCTGCGCTGCCTGTATCGCTGCCCCAAGTTCACCCAGCCCTGGCCGTTCCAGATCACTGCAGCCAAGGCGCCTCCCGACGCTGAACTCAAACCAAGCGCCAGTGGTTTCTGTTGTGTCGACTCTAACATGTTATCACATCTCATCTTTGCCCGGAAACCTTCAGAGCCGTCCGTACCTTATAGTCTTGAACTCCTTCAATTTGCCCTTCCTCCTACTTTGGCCTCGTCACTCTTTAGATCCCCCGCCCTGTCATCACGTTCATTTTTCATTTGGAGCGGGCTCCCTTTTGCGCGCTGGCTGCGAAAAGGTATCTTCCTCCGTACATTCTTTTAATTCCAGTCTTCGCCGATTTTCTGTGTTCAGATTATCACGAGCACGGAGCCTTTTGTGCTACAGAGGTACCGATTATTGACATTCCTTCGAATTGGTATTAAAATATTCGTTTATTTAACTGGATTTTGTACGTCCTCCGCGTCCCATCGTACCTTGCTTCATTCCCACTCCCGCCCTGCTCCGCGGCCGCCGTGCAGACGCACGTCGCCACTCAGAGCTTCCAACATGTCATGCATTGCCTTTTCTGGTCTGACTATCGCGCGAATGCAGTTCTTTGTGGGACACACCTACGGGCGATATTAAGCTCAAACGAGACTAAAAATGGAATTTAATGCGGTTCAGCAGTAAGACTTTCCCATAGCAACCACATCGCTGAGAGTGCTGATTGCTGACCATCATGTATAAGATATCGACCGGCTTCTAATAAATCCTTTACTATCACTCAGAATCCATCCCGCCATGCGGCACAGATAATGTACCCTTATGGGAACCTTCCCTTGCAACCTCAGCAAACGCAGGCCCTTCAACATTCGAGACCGCCTCAACAGTTTCCAACCTGGTCCGTCCAACAAACACGCAATCCGTACAGTCAGATACAGAAAGGTTCTGTCACGAATAATAAAGATGGCTGCGCGCCGATGCAATCGGTAGACAATCGGAACATTACCACTGCCCAATCACCGGGAATTGTTGCCCAAAATTTTCGCAACGTAAATTTGCAGGGCACTACGCTGCGCTCGGACTACTATCAAACCTCGATCATCGATACCAGTATGTCATCTGCCAACATGACGACTCTTGACCTGACATGTATGCCAGGCTCGTGGGCACACAAAACTTGTGACGACATGGAATTTCCTAACATGGACCCAGACTTGCCCGAGTTCAGCCAAGGGCTGATTGGGAACGACGAAGATACACCGATAATTGACTTGAGGCAGTATAACACCACTCTCGAAAACGAGGCTGACCTGGCTTCCTACAACGCAAGCGCATCTCGACGAATGTCCGAGTCTTCCTTCTCCATGTCCAGCACCGGAGGCATGGCCGAAGTGTCGACGTACGAAGAAATCTCAGCCTCCGAGGCCGTTTCATCATACGCGTCAGACTGTGAGGCTTGGAACACTTTGGAACCCGCGCCAAGCCTTTTGTCTCCACTCGCCTCGCCAAGGCGCACGCCGCAACACGACTCAGTGGTGAGAAATGGTAGCCGTTCCCGCGCCTCTCCTGCGCCGCACAACAACATGCGGTCCTCGCCGTACAACACCATGGATAGCGGTCGCCTGAAGAGATGGTCGACCGGTCATGCGCCTACATCGACGCCAACTGGTTCACGCACCATCACCCAAGTCCAAGACAGATTCGCTTCATACGGCCCACGACTGAACCCGCACCACTCAATGCCTGCATATCCACCCAGCGCCATAGGCAACCTCCAGCTGCAAAGCCAAAACGTCCTCTACTCACAGCCCCACCCCCTGCAGTCCAGCAACCCCACCCTCTTCGCCTCACCGGACCAGCCCTTCCACCTCGAAGTACCGCGGCCCCTCCCCTCCCAAAGTCTCTTTCGCTTGCTCCAGAGCAACACAGACCGCCACAGCGGCTATTCCTCACAATTTGCCGATCTCTCCGATCCGCCGGACCTCTACTCCTCCCTTCATGAGGAACCGTCCAATCCTCCGGAATCAGACATGCACCCTGACGACGCGGACCTCACGCCGCACGAGCAGGATCTGCGCTTCAGCGGCGACCTGTACACGCCGCGCTGGGTACGCGGGCACGGCAACAAGCGCGAAGGCTGGTGCGGCTTGTGTAAACCGGGACGGTGGCTGGTGCTTAAGAATAGTGCTTTTTGGTATGATAAGAGCTTCACGCATGGTGTTAGTGCCGCGACGGGCGCGGCGTTCCAGAGTCCGCAGGAGACGAGGAGGACGGAAGGGAATTTGGACGTTTGGGAGGGGTTGTGTGGAAGTTGTGGGGATTGGATCGCGTTGGTTAGTAGTAAGAAGAAGGGGACGACATGGTTTAGGCATGCCTATAAAGTGGGTTTTTGTTCTTTCTTTATCTTACTTTACGTTCCCTTTCTTTGTCCTCTTCGTCTCCCGCCATTTTCATACTTGATATCGTCGCCCTCCCTCCGTTTCTTATTATCATCACACCGGCGAAGCTAATATGCCCACCAGTGCCACACGCACCCAAAAGTAAAAGATGGCCCCAAACGACGCCGCGAAACCTCGCACGCCGTCCGCGCCCGCGCCGTCTCCTCGGCCTCTGCAACATCGACCTCGTACCCCGCTAGTAAACAGGAATCTCAAGATACCCATTCCCACTCGAACTCAAACTCTCAATCCCAGTCAAACTCCTACTCCCAATCAGGCTCCCACTCTCAATCAGGCTCCCACTCCCAGTCAAACTCCCACTCACACTCTCAATCCACGACCACGACTCCCTCAAAACCACCTCGACCCCAGACCTTATCGCAACCGCTACTGCAGCAAGAGCAGCAGAGGGTTCAGAGGGAGATTGAATCAGATCAAGAACCTGTGGTGGGGTTGTTCAGACCACCACTCCACTCCATTTCAACTTTCTCCGGGGGCAGGCAGCAAGGAAGTGGAGAGCCGGAGTTGGTGGGTGTCAAGACTGTGACGCCATTGGGGGGTTTGGTGAATATGATTTAGGTGGGCAGTGCGGTCTAGTAGATGTGTCCATCGTTAAGACATTTTGAAGGGTGCAGTTGGATGGACAGGGATGGCATTAATGGATGGAAGTTAGGAATGGATGGGCACATTTTCGGGGGTTCTCAGACACGACTTTCTCTTCAGGGAATAAAACGGTCTGAATGTCGCTGGCGTTGAGAAGGAGCTTGGAGTTGGGCGAGCATATCAGCGATGGTTTTCTGTTTTATTTATTTCGTGCTTCTTGGGTCCTGGGAGGACGGAGTGCTAGATAGTGGTGATGTTGACGGGCTTCGGGGCTCACATGATCTCATGGTTGACACGTGTATGGCATGTCAGGGATGGGATGTATGAGTTACACATTCTAGCGAGCTGTATGGGATAGGACATAGAGCACTGGAGTGGGACCTGGAACTAAGTAGAGGATCCATCGGAAATTTCGTTAATTTTAAGATGGCGTCAGGCTTCAGCAAGCATATGGTACTTTTACTTGTTCTTTCCTTTGTTTTGCTTTACTTTTTTTTTTCGTCGAGCGGTTTGAAGCTCATCTTTCCCTTTTCGGTGTTTGAGATTCTCTGAGGCCTTTCTCATCTTCAGCTCGCGTTTGATTTTGCGGACGTGCCCTAATGCACGTCTTAACGATGTTACGAATTTCTTTTCTCTATGTTTCGGTAGTCTCAGTTTAGGAGGTGTAGTTATGTGTAGATGAAGTCGCTAGGCATTTGGTGAGGTTTTGGGAATTGGAATGCTACTGATGTTGCTATTCTCCTCGTCTACTTATCTTTGCTTTTAGAAATATGATATATCCCAGTCTAAGGTAACACGATACTAAGTCTCAGCGTACCCACCGCTCCAGGAGCACAGTCAGCCTCCAGAGCACAGTCATCCTTACGGGGCTGAGAGTCTGACACGGGTGCGTGAGTAGCGCGTGAGTGCTGATAAGATTTGCCCAGGTCATGGGGATACGTTCACCCCTTGGCGCCAGACAGTAAGTTGTTCGGTAAGGGATACTGTTGGGGGAGGTAAGGATATAAATGCCCCTCCCATAGGGTCACCTGCCTCCTCCTATTCTTCTTCTTCTTCTTCTTGAGCAACACAGGGTGGTTTTTGGGTGGACTCGAAAGACACAATAGCCATACCGAAGTATGGGCGTGGAAAGATCAGTTATGTCTGTGGACGATGGTAGTTGGTGGAGCGGGTCCTGGCTTGGACTCTGGGTATCTGAGGGGGATGGTGACGATGTCCAAGTATAGTAATGAAGAGCGTGATTAGGTTTGGATGATGGTGGTGGTTGTCGGAAACAGATAAAGAATGCTAGGAACTCTAGAGTCAATGGAGTGATGTATTGAAGGAGAGCATCAACACTGCACAGTGCTGACCAGTAGCAGTCCAGATAAGGCTTTGACGTGAACTGTAAGCTCCCGGAGGAATCTGCAGCCCAAACATTAGAGTGCAATGTGAATCATCCGCAATGCTGGCTCATTACCGGTTTCACCATTTCCATTGTTAATGAATCTCTCGGAAGAACACACTATCATGCATTCCTAGCCAGCGATATTTTTGCCTATAAAGCAAAAACAAGCTACACTTTGAATGAACTAGAAGGAACTCATGTCTCCAAAGGCAGGGAGCAGTATTTCATACCCCTGTTTCGGTGACGTCGGAGCCAAGATAAGTAAACCGACACCAACGACATGTGCTTCGGCCCTTCACAGCAGTCGTAGCTGAACGAGCGGTGAAGGCCCTCCAGCCAACACCGACGACGTGTCCAGATCGGAGGAGAGCACGGAAATACCCAGAGCTTATAATACACGATACTGAGCCTGAGTGGCTGTCCGAGGCATGCCAACGCAACGTTGGGGGTAGGAGATTCGGAAGAAGAGGCCTGTGACGAGTCTCCATCTTCGCTCAAGCGGTGAGATATGAGGTCTGAAATTATTTAACCACGCCGGATACTTCCTCTTCTTCAACATCATCAGCACTTGATCAGATTCCTCCGAAAGGGCGCGAGGATTCTGTATGATGGAAGACACTGCCTCCCAACGCGTTCCATGCTTCAGCGATCTTAGTGTCCGGGTATGAGACTTACTTGCTAGCTCATGGCTTTAGTTCAACGGTCGGCCAGAGACTTTATGACATTCCTAGGTCTAACCTCTATTGTTTGTCCAGCATTCATGCCTGACAAGTTTTTCACTTGTTCAAACTCACTAGACAAGCACATATATGACCACCAACAACTTCATGCACTTTGTGTGACTAGCCATCATCAAGAGTCCAGGTCTTGAACCTCCAACATTGCGCGGATCCTTCTCCGACCTCAACGACCGAATCTCTGCCATTGGGGATCTGGCTCTATGCGAACCCCGTATATGGAAAATTAATCTCCAGCACAAGCTGGATCAGATCCACCGTCGTAAATAATGTCTAATTACAGTTGTCATTTATGCCTCACAGGTTTTAGGACAAAAAAAAACACAAAGCGAGCATATGTCCGAGGCTCCCGGGAAACCGCTGAGCAGCGCTATGAGCAGAACAGCCTCGATCTGGATCTAACGAACGCTTTCACACAACGACATGTCAGTTCCTCCTCCGACTCAAGAACTTTGAAAATCTTCACGGAGCCCTAGGAACAACTTGAGCCTATGGAGCCTTGAGAAGCAGTCTAACCCAGCAGCACACATTGAAGCGAGGAACAAGGACACGATGATGGTCCGACAGATATACGGCTCCACTCTCACACCACCTTGATGTAGCAGAACTTCTTTCTTCACTTTACCATTTGTTTCCTCATTCTCATAGCATCACAAAGAAACCATCCCCAGACTGCATGTGCGTCCCTCTCTGACTAGGTCTCCGGAGGGGCGATAAACTGCAATCCCATCACGACAATATCATCGCAAAAACGTTTTCTCGACAGCCCTTTTCTCAATCAAATGCGGAAGCAGAGATGCCGGTGCCTCACGCCAATGTTGGAGCAAAGCCGTCTCAACGCATCCATTAAAGCCTATGCGATCCTGTTTCGGCAAATGGCACCACTAACAGGGACTGCGCGTGACCCGCTTATGTCTGGAGATTTGGAGCAGTTGCAGGACATGTGGTCGAAACCGCTTGCCGCCCGCCTCGTGTTTGCTTGAGAGCTTCTTCTCAAATCTTGACTTCCCCTATTTACAGGGGAGCAGAGAACTCCGTACGCCATTGACCGAGCAGTCAAACCTGCATCATCGAATGTGCTTGTGCAGAAGAACAGCTCGGGCAATGTTGGTATGAGGCTTTCGACAGCAGAGGAACGTCCATACTCGAGAGAACACTTGAACGAATTGGAGGGGGAGGGGTTTTTAATATGCCAGTTTTGAGCCAACGACGCTCTGAAGCACAGTGACCTGCACCTCGCGCAAATGGAGCAAACGCCCTAGATACTTATTTCCCCCAAGATGGCACCGCTACCAGCCGCGAAGCTCGCACATGACGCCTGGAGGGTTTGGAAGAGGGTACAACGGCCATAGCACCGCCACTAGCTCCATGTTTTGCAAGGAAACTTTCCAAGGCTTCCTCGCATATATGCAAAAGCTGTGCCTGTTCTGCTCGGGAACTTTGTCTTTGGCAGACTTGATATTGCCCCTGAATAACGGAGGCAGAGATACTTGCTCATCAGGCACAATCTAGTACACATTGGTTAAAGTCATCTACTACATGGAGATTCGGACGCGAAGCCGAAATCGTACTAGTGACTAACTAACAATATCGCGGTCATCGCCATAGGCAGGCCAATTTGGAGGAGGTACAAACTTTCACATCGTTCTAGCAAGAGTGATCATCCCACTCAGCCATAAACCCGACTCCCATGGATTTGTGGAACAGCACTTGCATTAATGGTATAGAGCCCCCTCGCACATTTTCGGACAGATCCATACCTCCCTTCCCGCACAAACTCACGACCTCAACGATTCGTTGTCCCAAACACATGTATTCGTAAAATATCACCCACATCTGTCCTGACTATGGGAAGACTGTGGAAGAGTGCCGCACGTACAAGGCATGTCGTTCAATCAAAGTATCCACCAACAGTTCATGTTCGCATTCTCCAGTGAGATCCATCGATGAAACTTTTCGCATCTCGGCGCGGTCCACTGGATGAGCGGGGATATTTCGCCGCAAGGATGACCACAAACCTGGCGGCCATGGATTGCTGTCCCGATTGTTGAAAGAAATTCCCAAGCAAAGAGCAATAGCAGCCCACCTCTGATGGGTTCAACGGCATGCCAAGCGCTGCCGTTACGACGATATAGAATTGCGATAAGTCCTTGATAGCCTTTCCGAGCATGTCATGTTTGTCGAAATCCTGGATAGTTTGAAAAGTTTCGAAGATATAGGTTCCTGTTCAAAACTGGTTACCAGCTGTAAGAGAAATGACCGCCAGCGCCACCTCCGTATGGCCGACTCTGACGGGCTCGATGGCGTTCCCGGCGTCGCTGTTTCCGTCGGCCTGGGATCAAATTATGTCCTTGACAACCTTTGGGAGACTCCGAGAATGTCATGGCCGTGGAAGTCCTGAAACCTCCCCAGATTGGATCGCTCATGGCAGAGTATGGGACTTGCTGTAACTACCACCATGACGTACAAGCCAATGTACCTTCCGCAAAGAGACGTGTAAAAGGAATTCGGCTCGACAAATCATGGCCAGAGAAGTGGATTAGCAAACCCATGCCATTTAACGCGAGAAACAGTCTCCAAATGCATGTTTAGCCTGGCCTGCCTGGATCGCCGATATTAGGCAGCTAAAAGCCCAAGCAAAGCGTGTGTGGGACTTCTTGTAACAGCTCTTCATGGCATCGAATGTGTCTGTTGCGGAGGGATGTGGAAATCAAACATGCTACACCTGGCGCCTATGGGCGGAGCAGTGAGGTAGCTAACACACGCAAGATGCAATGGAAAGATGGAACCAGGTATATGTCCCGCCCCGCCTGGGAGCGTAAAACATCGCGGACTATATTCCATGAGCCGATTTTTGGCTCGGAATGCACTAGTGTTGCTAGGCCTGCATATCCCTCCTGGCCTGGGAGAGCAAACGTCGAAATTACCATCCCTATTGTTAGGATAATGGATCGAAATCTACTAATGACTAAAGCATCAATGGGTGACTGCATGGCAGTATGAAGGTCGGTCCAGTCCAGTTGGTTCAATGAGCTAGCAAGCAAGTATAAAAAGAAGGGAGATCTCGAAAATGGGTTGTTTGGCCTGGGAGAACAAAGCATGTAAATGGCGTCTCCATTATGAGCAGATTTTTGGCTTACAATCCACCTGTGACTAAATTACTCCAACAAGAGAATCTTATGGCAGCCCGGAGAACGTCAGTCGGTTGAGTCTATGAGCCAGCGACCGGGCAGAGAAAAGGGTCAGAGCACAGTAGTGATGAGTGTTGCATGTTCTGCCTAGCCTGGCACAGCAAGACGTCGAAATTCCTATTCCCCTTGAGCAGATATTTGGATCGGAATCCACCAGCGACCAAGGGAATTCGACTTGCTTGCATGGCAGTCTTGAGAGTGCGATATCAATCGGACCGATGAGCTAGCAATCAAGCAGAGAAAACAGGCCAGAAGATTGCGGTGCTGGGTGTTACGTGTTCTGCCTGGCCCAAGACAATAAAACGTTGAAATGCCTATTACCCATGAGCAGAATTTCGGACCGGCATTCATCAGTGACTAGGATATAGCAAAAAAGGAGCCGTACGGCAGGGCAGTATGGCAGCCTGGAGAAGATCCATTTCAATTTTCGATGAGCGAACGGCCGAGCAGAGAACGAGGTCAGAGTACAGAACACTGAAATAGGACATGACTCATTCCTTGATAGGCTAGCAGCCGAGCAGAGGAGGAAGTCAGAACACGGGGGATTATAGCCGTTACCGGTGCCTTATATGTTCCGCCTGGCCTGCGAGAATAACGTGAAGGATTGGTCTTGCATAAGCAGACTTTCTGGTTTGGAAGCGGTGGTACTCTTTGGCGTTTCAATTTGTCAATCATTCAGATCCATCGGAGCCTGGAGAGGACCAAAAACCGTTTCTATGAGTCAGCATCGAGCAGAGAAACAAACTCAAATCCCTAACGCCATGTTCCGCCCGGCCTGGGAGAATAATCGACGTAATGGTTTTGCATGGGCAGATTTGGGATCGGAATCAGAGAGCTCTTCGCTCATGGGGGCCTGGAGAGGAGTCAGCTACTGTTCTTCTTTGATGACCTAGCAGCCAAAGCAACAACATTTTCTAGAAATGGGAATTTTGGGAGAAGTGCTGCCCCCTAGTCGTTAGTGCCCAGTTGCGACGTAAATGGACGGCTGAGCGAACAAAACAAGACGCCAAGAATCAACCATGGAGCCGGAGTTCAGCTGGGTGTGCTCCGGCTGTATGTTGGCCCAATCTGTACCCAATTTTGAGCAATGTAGTCTCTATTGTAACATATGATGCTCGGTCGCGTCAACTACAATCCATGGGCCAGAATGCGAACATAGACAAACGTGGCTATAACAAACGTGGCGTGTAGGTGGTTTGAATTCGTTATATGGAGGATTCGTTATATGGAGGATTCGTTATTATGGAGGATTCGTTATATAAAATGAGCAAGTGATTTCTCTGTACAGTCAAACCTGGCTATAACGAACGTGGCGTTTGGGTGGTTTGAATTCGGTATAAGGAGGATTCGTTGTATAAAATGATCACGTGATTTCTATGTACATAGTTTACCTAGAGATCTGGGTGTATTCTACACCCTAAGGCCTCTAAAATAAGCTCTTATATCTTGCTGCCTTTGGCCTTTAAACTTCCGAGCCTGTAGAAGACGCTCTTAGCAGTCTATCTAAGTAATTTAAGTAGCTTTACTATCTCTACCTATTCTTTATATAGCCGTAGCTATACTAAAGCCTTAAGAGCCTTGTCTATAGTCACAATTAGTAGCTTATTAACCATCTTATAATGAGAAATTTATTATATAAAGCTTTACTATACCTATATTTTACTATAAAATAGAGAGAAAACTACTACACTATATTTTAGCAATTGTTTAATAATTCTAGATGTAGTACACGCTAGTTAAAGTATTCTATTCCGCGAAGCTATGGTCCTATCAATTAGCAAAATCGGTTAGAGTTGTAGTGAAGTAAGGGTTAGCATCACATCTCCCTACCCTTCGACTTCATCGGGGAATGATGGAGAACAGCATCAACAGTCATCAATATGGTCATCATTATTGAGAAAGAAAGAGATGGTGAAATGCGCTATGATGAGATAATGACAGGACGGCGAAGAATGAAACGACTCGCGAGGGGAGCTGCATATCAACACGATATTCATATCTCGTTCGATTTCATGGCCGTAGTCGTTACGATCGTCTCGACAAGACGTGTGACAGGATCTTATATCGACAAAAGAACTCTTTTGCTTTTTGACAATGGCGAGTCGCCGCACCAGTCTCATAAGCCCCTCAGGGTGTCCATTCATTTCCTAAATGAGCTCCTAAACTAAGACCCGCAACGCGAGTCTCATATCGAAAAGAGAAGACTTTTGCTTTTTGACAATGGGAAGCCGCTGTACACGCTTCATATGCATGACGTTGTGCAAATTGTCCCGACAAGACCCTTGACGGGGGAGTCCCAGAGATTTGGAGGTGGAGCCTTCTTGACGCCGGGAAGTCGCTGAACAAGTCTCATCCATCTTTATACCTTGAGACGGAGGACTTCGTCCAGCCATATGGTATCGTCTTCATGATCGAGGATTGCCAACATAGTTAGCGTTCGTCGCATCGGTTCTGTTTGTCCATGACGCGGTGCGATAAACGCAAGGCACTTGAACTTGCCTTTTGAGACAAAGACTCTGTCCAATCATATGTGTCTTCTCAGGGAATTGAGGATTGTCCACATGAATTTTTAAAAGCTCTCGTTGTTCATGCCGCATTGCAATTCCTGGCTTATGGTGTTCAGGACTGGAATCGTGATAGTCCGGGCGCCGAACGCGGACTGCATATTGCCTGCCTTCCCGTGGAGGAATGAACTACTCCACCGAAACTCTTTCTCATGGTCGCTGGCTAAAGGGCATTTTGACTGACACCGCAGTGTTCTCCTGCGATATATATAAAACTAGTAAATGGACAGTCTTTCCCATCGCTGACAAAAGGCTGCGTTATTGACAACTCCATCGAAGCGGTCGTAACATCTGTGTCCATGTAGTTACTCTGGATACTGGAATACCGCATCCGATTATCAAGTGCCTTAAATGGACCAGATACTAGAATATCCCACCGAACACGAACGGGTTTGTGGCGTGAATGCTGAGAATGAAGCGAACTAGTCCCGAGAACGGCATAAACCAAACCCATGCCCTAGATAGTCGCCCATTGACCGCGCTGCTGATTTTCCATGCTTCCAAATGAGCTCGTTGATGCATGGAATGCATATGTGGCGAGAATGTCCAATTCGCTAACAGAAGAAACTAAACGAATATGTTAATATGCATTCGCGACTTCAGACCCCAAACTTAATCAAACTTTGCTACCTGTACGGATTGTCCAACATGGCGGGACATAAGAGACAGAACATAAAGACAGAAAAGAGTCCATAAATCCATTAGAGAAGATTCTGGAAGGCATAGGGCTGTCATTAGACCTTGTGAACGGTGTTCAAAGTGCGTGTATGGTAACTGTAACTTCGTGCGCTCAAACTCATGTCATACAACAAAACGGGGATTGTGTCCCGCCATTGAGGAAATGGAACACGATCTCAGGGTTTGTCTCTGCCATTCAAGCAATCGGAAAGGGGCTTTCCGCATGTAACGTATCATCTGCGCTTTGACATGAGAAAGTATATGCACAATTCCATGTCTCATCAAGTGAAATTTGAGGTGTGGTGTGCCATCTATCCGACGATGGTGCGCAGACCGTAATAGGTATTCCAGGATGCGTCGAACATTGTCCAAGGTATATAAATGCAGCACCTGCTATTGTGAGAATGCAACTGTCCGTGAGCAAAGCCGCATGTTTTTGGTAGTCGGAAATCGTTGGCTGCAGATGTAAGTGAAATCTATGCTGCAGTGCATGTCGTATATCCCTTTGGTAAGGACTGAGGGCCCTGATGGAAATTTGTGTTTTGGATGTTGGAGCAATGATCAAGCTGGTCCGCCTGGAAGCTCTGCTTTATAGGAAGGCTGGATAATATTGGCAGGGATACGGATTGGCCGTGAGGTGTCAATTATATCGTGCCGGGCTGGAGCGGTGAAGCGGTGAGGCCGTGGTTGTCTGGACGTGTTGAGAGCGGTGTGTAATCGGGGAGGTGTCGAGATGAGCTGGAAGATATTTGAAATGCCTAAAGAGTGAGTGGCGGTATATGCTGGCCAGCCTTGAATTCTACGGGATTCAAGTTAAACACGTGCAGAATCTGGTGGTTGGGCGCTCCTGGAAGGGTCTGTAATAAGCGTCGAAGTAGAAAGGACGAAGCAATCAAATGTTGGAAGATCGAAGCTGATGTGAGAGGTTCTTGGCTAAGTCGATGAAGGGTCCATCGAACACTTAGAGTAAGTTTTCAAATACTGAAAGGGAAAGAGACGGTCTGGAGGACAGGCCTTGACAGGAAATAGGGAGAGAACGACATGCATCTGGATAATGCAGCATAAAGAGAGAGCTCCTGGAGACACAAATGCACTCTCGGAGTGATGAAAGTCGGGAGAAAGAAGATGAAGAGCTGCAGTGAAGGGAAGAAAGCTCAAATTTCTGAAATTACTTTTCTCATTAGGGCCGAACCCCTCGGAATTCGAGAATGATAGACCCACTATAAAGCAAAGCTTCTCGCACACCCGGAGATGTTTGTGCTTGGCGGCCCACATGCCCAGCTTCCATCAGCAAAATCGAAGATCAGCAGAGCAGGCTTGGCAGGGGAACTGGGACAATTCCGGCGCTTCCATCTGAGCAAGAATAAATCGCCAATATTTCGAATGAGGCTGCTTGTGTGAAGACTTCAACGCGAATAACGCGAGTAATGCGAATAATGCGAGCAAAGAATGGAAACATTGCTGGAGAGAATACAGAGATACCAGAGAGATACCAGAGACGGGCAGCATCAAAGGAGAGGACCCGGCTGAAACACATAAAAAAAAATAAAACCGATAGGCTGTTGCTGCTGCTGCCGCCACGGTCTCAAAAGCAGCCTCCCGACGCCGCAAAGACGGAACGGCAAAAACTGCGACATCAACTTTCTCAAGCCTTCCCCCGCTTTTCCCAGGATCAGGGAGGGTGTTATTGAAAGCCACTTCTGTCGAAGCCGTCGTTAGAAGTCCCAGCAGGCGAGATGAGTGGAGGATGTTGTCGTCGACGAGCCAGGGAGGGGAGGGTTTCGACAAACGCGATTTGTTGGTGGTGATGGAGCATCGTGGCTAACCAGAAAAAGAGGGCCACCAATTTCCACTACTGCAAGCCATGGCTTGACATGCTTTTTGCGCTTGGGTAAGACTGGCGCTGTGGCGAGGACTCGAGCCTCGTTTTTGAGAGCGAGTGGAAATGGCAGGGGATAGAATGATTTATGATTTGGGCCTCGATCAATGGCGGGTGCACGAAAAGTGTAGGATACAGGATATGTGCCGGATGAATCGAGCTATTTCAGTAATTGGCCGGTCTGTGTAGATGGGGTCCGAAAGGGAAACAAATGAGCTGACGATGCTGGCAGCTCTGAGAACGGGAGCTGTCAGCAAAGAGAAGAGGCAGCAGAGCCGCCCCACCAGGGCTAGTAATAGAGACCATCATGGCTATCATGACCATCAGGACCACTATGACCATCAGGACCATCACAACCACTGTCTCCATAATTCTTATGCAAACTGTGGCCGCCCACCCGCAAACAGTTGCACTATTCCTCTTTTTATTGAGCTTGCCAGTCGAGCGCGGACGCTCGGCCCTGAGAATTACCAAAATCGGACGTTGATAGGAGGCGAGCCCCTGACCTTTCACCGAAATCAGGCTGTTCCATGTGCGCTTTGAGCAATAATCTCACCACATGCGCTCTATTGTTTTCCAGAACGCGTGCGACGGTGCTACGATGCTACGGTGCTACGGTTCTGGATGGCAAGGCCGTGAAATGGGTTGCAGCATCGATCTCTCGAATCGCGAGAGAGAATTGACGCTGACCACAGGAATACCTAATAACCGCTGGACACCATCACCCACCACCACGACGTCTGTAGGAAGGTCATCGAATCATCAGGCTCACCAGGAGCGCCGAGGCCGTCGAAGGTGGCCAAGAGGTCATCAATCTAAATTATACGAGCCCGCCTCTGTGCGGACCTCCCTCTGCAGGCCTAGTTACAGGGACGGCGGGCGCTCTGAATGGTCGGGCTCCCACAGGATCGGCTGGTACCTGCGCTAGCGTTGCACTGGCAGCGAGACCGTTTGACGGGGCTTCAGGGTAAGATTCGGTGTGGAGAGTCCCCCCCAAGACGCGCACCAAGACGCTATTCACTGGCCAATTGTTTCCCGGACCGGGCTACCGCAATGACGCCCCCGTACCTTAATCTCCCAGCTCAGGTACATAAGATGGGCGCTGCTCTCCCACCTATGTTCCTTCTTTCTCCACCCAGCCCAACTCTTCAAGCTCATCATCATTTTCAATTGACTTCGGTCGTCCACTCTTTGAGACTCTCGTTATCCAACTACTACTACTTTCTTTAATTCTCAACCAACCAACCAACCCACCCTTATCCTTTTAAAACTTTTCAAGTTTTTATACCCACAGTCAATATGCGTGCCTCCACCGTCGTCGCTGCTTTCTTCGCTGCCGCTGCCTCTGCCGCCCCCCACTATGGTGGATATGGCGAGGAGAGCGTAGTCTATTCGACCGAAGAGATCACCGTCACCTCGTGTGGACCTGAAATCACCAACTGCCCCGCCAGGTCCAAGCCAACCCCATCTATGACCTCCGCCGCGCCAGTCTACACCTCCGCTGCGCCAGTCTACAACTCCAGCGTACCCCTCGTCACCAAGACCGTCTACAGCACCCAGTTGATCACCGTCATCAGCTGCGCTCCCACTGTCACCAACTGCCCGGCCCACAGCACCGTCGTTGTTACCAGTGTCGTCCCAGTGTACACAACCGTCTGCCCCGCTACCGTCACACCAGTGTACACTCCCCCTGCGTCGGTCTACACCCCGGCCCCATCGAGCTCTGCCGTCGCTCCAGTTAGCACCGCGACTCCTTGCACTTCCTCGTCCACTGTTACCGTTGTTGTTCCCGTCTCTGTCAAGTCAACTCCTTATCCTACTGGCACCGGTGTCGTCCCCTACCCATCTGGCTCTGCCATCTGGGGCACTGCTTCCAGCTCGGGGTGAGTTTTTCTCCGCTCTTTCATCGCTCAAATAAAAATGCTAACAATTGGCAAACAGTGTGATCAAGCCCTCCAGCTACCCACCAACCTTCACCGGCGCTGCCAGCCATGCCCAGGCCGGCATTGCCGCTGCTGGTCTCGGTGCCCTTGCCGCTTTCCTCCTATAAGTCATCTTTTTCAACTGACCGCCTCTTTTCTGTTTTCCCCCTCCTACCACAATTGGCTAGGGGAGACGGGCAGTTGGGAAGGCTATGGCTTTGCATGATTTGAGTGGGGCTAAAGGCATCGGTGTTCATTTTTGTTTCTGTTGTTTGTCGTTCGGATAGGGAAAAATCATCCACACGACGAGCGTGCTTGCATCTGTACATTTTCTGACGCGTCTGTGTGTTGAGAGGGTAATTATAATTCTGTGCGAGAGTGGTAGCAATGGCAAAATCTTGACTGAAAACTTATCATTCTGTTTCGCTGCCCAATGTGATCCGTGGCCTCCATAAAAAGTGTCCAGTTTTTTTGCTACGTTGGATTATCACTGTATTTAGCCCCGCTCTTTGCACTGAATTTATGGGGATTCGGACGTACCCGCTGAACTCTCTTGCATGTTAGTGTTCATCACCGGTCGCGTCCTTTTGAAAGCCAAAATCGCGCGCTCTCGACACCCAAGACACGCCCGGTCCCCCTGCAAACAGCATCAGTCAGCCAACCCGAGTAATGGCATGCTTCGCACTCGACATCTGTCTGCTTCACCCTCCATTCATTCACTGGTGCCAGTCTTTTCGTACTTTGGGTCCAGGATCCCGTGGAAAGCTTCCAGATGTGATCCCTCTTCGTTACCATTCGTGGAGACAAACACCCAAAAACATCCCATTCAACCTAATGATTTACTTACTTACCTACCTACCTAGGACCCCGCCAACCAAGACACTCACCAACCATGCCCTTTCCAGATACACTCGCAACTCTCTGGTGTCAACCCATTGAACACCCCGACATTGCACTCTTTTTGTCCATTGCGCTCCCCCATGCGTGCCGCTGGGGTGCGGTGCGCCTGAAACATAGGGCTTGCCTCGCGAAGGATCATGTGGAAGGCAATCTCCGAACCTTGCTTGCTTTTATCCTCAATTGGAAATGACGTTGCGTCGCGTCGATATGAAACAGGCCATGTATATTAACAGAGCTTGGTAGCGTAATTGTGTATAGTGGCCGTCGGGCGACGCCGAGGTGGATAAGGGAGGTGTGGGATCCGGACATCCATGCTCTTGCGTATTTTGATATTGAAGACCGGATGAGAGGGAAAAGCGAGAGGGAAAGTAGGTTGGATGAAGAGATTGTGTACATAAAAAATCGGGATGCCAGACATTATATCCAGTTTCTGGAAATCCCACAACTGCTTTTGTATACTTGTTCAACCCAGACCATTGTCCACACTGGCACTGCATCTTCCATGTATCGAACGCCGCTACTCGACCCTCCCCTCAACCGTCCCAACCGGTCTCTCCACAATACCCAAGCATCCTTCAACAACACTCCTCCTCGTTGGCTCACTACTGACCTTTTTCCCACCCAGATACAGCAACCAGACTAACCTCCCAACCCTCTCATCCCTGACCTCTCCCATCCTCACAAACTTCTCTTCCTCCCCCTCTTTCCCTTCTTTCTGAAAAAACCCCCTGAGAACCCCCTCCCCATCCCTCAAAAAAGTAATAACACTCCCCTTCCCCGCCTTCCCCCTCCCCGCAAACAACGCTCGAAACCCCCTCATCGCCTCGCCAAACGACTCATCCTCGAACTCAGACTCATCAACCGGTTTCGGCAACCTAATCTTCTTCTCCTGCACCTCCCTCCCATCCCCGTCCGCCTGCCCGCCCACCCGCTCCCGCTCCCGCTCCTGTCTCTGCTGCAGCAACATCATCCCCTGCCTCCTCCCCACCTCCCCCGTCCTCTGCGCAATCCCCCTCATCCACCCATCCTGCAAATGCTTGAAGTCCGTGCCTCTAGTCGGCACGACCCTAAGCGCCATCTCCACACCCTCGGGGTCGCGCTGGCGGAGTATAGCGTCCCAGATCTCGTTCGATTTCTCCGGGTCCGATAGCGCGGCGCGCAGTGCTTCCTTTTCCTCCGGTATGAGCGCCGAGGCAGCGGGGTTGATATGGTTGATGAGGCTGTTTTGGAAAGTTGAGAGGGAAGATGTTTTGACATAGATGCCGACGACGTAGACTTGGATGCCGAGGAAGGATACGGTGCGGATACCGAGGCCGAGGAGGGTGTATGGAGCTGTTGTGTCCCCGGAGGTGGAGGCGGAGGAGGAAGGGGAGGTGGGGAGGTAGATTGTTTTCGGGAAGTAAGGGACGGAGGATGTGCCTGTGGGAACGAGTTCTGTGGCTTCTGTATGGGAGGAGGGGGAAGAGTCTTTGACGACGAGTTTGTTTCCTGGGGTTATGATGACGGGTTTGCCTTGGAAGGAGCGGGTTACCTCGTCGGGTGAGTCGGCGCGGTCGGGTTTAATCCACGATGAAGGATTGAAGGGCGACGGAGGTTTATTCTCAGTCCTCTCAGGCTCTTTAGGCTTCTTATCCCCAGGAGGTGGCAGGTCGTAGAATTGTATAATTATTAGCGGAGCGATCATAGATAGAATTAGGCCGATTGTCGCGCGTTTTATCCGTTTCATGTGGTAGGCTCTGCGCGCAGCCTCTTGCCGATGGATAGCGATTTCATCAAGAGGGTTGCGCGGTGGCGCGTCGAAGGCTTTGGGGTCGAGAGATTGGGGTTCGATTTCTGGTGGTGGGCGTGGGTGAGCTGGGGCGGGTGTGCGGAGAGAGCGGTGGGCTGGACGGAGTTGTGGGTGGGGGAGCGGCGAGTGAGGAGCGTAGAGGCAGCGGTGGAGAGGACGCCTGGGGAGGAGGCGGGAGATTGGTGCTGAATTCATCTTGTTGGGCGAGCAATTGCTGATGGGAGCTTGAAGTGTAGTTGGTGTCGGCAGTCAGAGGATTTAATTTCAAACAGCTTCCAAGGCTGCCGAGCACTGAAAGTTTCGCGTCGCCCAAACGCGTCTCCCAACACCGCACTTCTCCACAGAGTCAAGAACGTTGATTTCCACGCCTTGTCTGCTTTAGAAAACTATACGCCGCCATGCCGCTGGTCAGAAAACGCCGCGCGGTGAGTTCGTCTCCCTGCTGCTGCAACGTGGGCTTCATTAACTCTCACGCAGCCGGTCGAAGAGCCCGACAACGACAACACAACACTGGTACAATCAGAGCCGTCGCGAACTCAGCAACGATCTCGCCGTCAAGCGTCCCCCGAGTCCGAAGCAGAAGAACATACAGATGGCGATGGGGGCGCGGAGGCAAGTAGTGGAAGCACACAGCAGTTGGCGAAGAAATTGGTCAGACTTGCGCTTGCGTGCGAATATGCACGAGTACCCATAAGGAGGGCAGATATAAGCGCAAAAGGTAGGCAATACGATCTCGTCGCTTAGAAAGCCTGAGCGTTATGTATGGACGACCGCGAGAAACTGGCATTGGGTGAATAGAGCTGACGCGCAATAGTATTGGGGTCCCATTCAAGGGCATTCAAACCAGTCTTCGAGGAAGCACAAGTACTATTAAAGGGCGTCTTTGGCATGGAAATGACGGAGCTACCCAAGGCTGAAAAGGTCACCATTCAGCAAAAGCGAGGTGTGTGTGCTCTATTCACAACTGTACGAGCGTTATAGCTAATTGACATGCTTTAGCCGCGCAAAGGTCAGAAAACGCTTCCAAATCCAGCGGCGCATGGGTCCTCACAAACGTCCTACCAGCAAGATTTCGAGACCCATCCATCCTAAGTCCTCCAAGAGTTCCAACGACAGAGGCCGAGAGCGCCTATGTGGGCCTCTACACGTTTATAGTAACCCTTATATCCCTCGCCGGGGGGACTCTGCCAGAGGCAAAGTTGGATCGCTATCTCAAGCGGACCAATGCGGACCAGTCTACTCCAGTTGACAAAACGGACAAGCTCTTGGCTCGAATGATCAAGGAAGGGTACATTGTAAAGGTCAAGGACAACGCATCTGGAGAAGAGATGGTCGATTATATGGTAGGGCCGAGAGGAAAGGTTGAGGTTGGGGACAATGGCGTTACCGGGCTAGTCACGTCAGTATATGGAGAGGAGGGTCCGGATGACCTCGAGAAACGAATCGAGCGCAGTCTTGGAATTTCTGAGAGGAGGCCAGGAACGCAAACTAATGGCGCTGCTTCGTCGACACAAAACGGTACTCAAAAAGGGCCGGGGAGACCTCGACGGCGACGGCCAGAGGAAGAGGAGCGAGCTGATGAGGAGAGCGATGATGACAGCTGAGCAGGTTAATGACTTTACGCAATAATGTGATGTAAGATATTGGGTAGTTGTAGTGCACCATACAGCGAGGCGCCAGAACGAATAACTGGGGAGCCGAAGACAAGGCCATTTGTAGACATCTCACGAGGTCGTCTTGAAGCGATGCGAGGCAGCCACAAAGGTGTAAGGTCGGGTATTTCTGTCAATAGATTTGTGCAGGTGGTGTGTGGTGTTTTTCAACGTATGGATTGATTGCATGCATCACAAAGGACTCGGGATGAGCGAACGCAGTGGTTTCGACTGCCGTTCTCGTCTTTATGCATTGTATCAGTGCTCCATCAATGCATTTCCAAGCTTTCCCCTCATTTTCCCTGCTGGTCGAAGAAGAAAGATTGATCAGCGCAAAAACCAGGGCGGTGAGCGCCGGACACACACCTTTCAAGCCTTGCGCTTGGCCTGGCGTTCATTCACACGCGCTGCCCGGGTGAAACTCCGAGAGGCGAGCCATCCAACAATTTTCTCTCTCTGATCCAACTCAAACCCGCCATGCCCACATCCATTATTACACGCAAGAATCACCCTGAATAGAGACGGTACTCCCGTCGCGACACCGAAGCCATGAGTAACATCTCTGCGCTGCTCAATCCTGAGCCAGGCCCGGAAAATCCAGCTTCCAAGACTTCGCAAGCTCCATCGCGAAACGGCTCGTTCGATAGCTACACGGCGACGACCACGCACGAAGCTGCCGATACTATTACCACCTTGGCTGCCTTTGGCAGCAATGCCTCATACTCTAGCTCTCATGACCATCATCCTCAGACTCAATATGGAGACGCGCAACAGCAGAGCAGCTTGAGCTCTGTCGCCGCTCCAGTGGAACCCTCGCCACCTATCGAGCAGATACAATTCTCGCCAACATTGGACCAGTACCACCATGGATCAAAGTCTCCCGAGGAGCTGAGAAGGCAGTCATTAATCGCAAGGTCATCGCCTGCGCCAATCCTCGCTCCCATCCAGTTACTGAGCACCGTTCTGAATGATCAGCTCAGCGAAGAACCACAGCAGGTGACGACGTCTTTTGGACGAGACATATCTCAGATCGTACCGCCTTCGCACTCAAGTGAAGCAAATGACGAGCGAGTCTTGGATGGGGCGCAAGACCGAGAACCTGCCTTTGTCCGTGACACTTCTACAACAACACAGATTCGCAAACCTTCAGCTGGCCTTCACTCAACACCTCATCCTATATCTACTGCGATTCCTCTTTCGGATCCACAATATTCACAGCGTTCACCCGCGCCTATCATAAAACCCGAACCCAACGGAACGCCACGAGAAGGAACACCTTCCACAATGGCTTTGAAAACCGAGAGGAATAATTCTGTCTCAGAGGCGTCCCTGGACGTCGAAACACTCAAAGCACTTGAAGCTGTCAAGAAGAGCGACTTGGGACTTCGCGCCAAAAGTCGCGAAACTGCCACGCCGGCTGCTGCACCTTCGAAAAAGCGTCCAGCGCCCAAATCGAGTGCTGCCACCAACAAGAAAGGCACGGCGGCAAAGAAACCAGCAGCTAAGAAGCGCAAGATAGATTCCGAAACCGCAAGCGTCGGTGGCACACCCAGCGTACGACGATCCGCAACGCCCTCCTCTCGCGCCTCGAAAACACCTGCCCTCAACACCGTTGCGAAAAGTCAACCGAAGAAATCTTCTCAAGCCGGGACGCCTGTCGCAGGCAGCTCACCCGCACCCGATCGATCCTCCCAAGCCGCTGCCTCCGATGTCGAAGACTCTGAAGGAACTAATGAAGACGACGACGCCGTATTTTGCATCTGCCGAAAACCGGATAATCATAGGTGGATGATTGCATGCGATGGGGGATGCGAGGATTGGTTTCACGGGTCGTGTGTGAATATGCAACAAGAAGACGAGAATCTCATTGATAAATATATATGCCCGAATTGCGAGGAGAATGGACGGGGATTCACAACTTGGAAGCCAATGTGTAGAAGAGATGGATGCAGGCAACCTGCTAGGCTGATAAAAGATGGACCGGTCAGCAAATACTGTTCCGATCAGTGTGGTGTTCTATTCTTCAAGAACGCTGTGGGCAGGTCACCTAAGAAGAACGTCGAGAATGGCGCGACTGGCAAGCGGGTGAAGAGGAAGGTGAACAAGGACGCTGAAGAGGACGTTGACATGGACGAAGGAGACGACGAAGAACCTTCACCCCGCGGAGGCGCTCTTCGTGCTCGCGATCTCAAGTCCCTCGCAACAGCGGTCAAAGATATCGATTCGTTCCGCAGGCTCGGGTCCGGGGTCCTTTCGCCTCCGGCCACTGCTTCACCTACCAAAGCATCCTTCTCCGGTTCCCCCAAAATCAACGGCATCAGCCACGCGGAAACGAACGGAGACGTCCCGCCCACTGCAGCCATCCTTCTCAACCCCGCCGAATCGGAACATCTAGCCGCTCTCGAAAGGGAGAAGTCGGACCTCCAATCCCGTCTTGTTCTCCTTAAAGATCGCGAAACTTTCCTCTCACTCACACGTGGCCAGGCGGCCCGCTATGCCGAGCGGGAGAAGCTGAAACCGAAGGAAGTTTGTGGGTACGATCAGAGGCTCTCGTGGAGCGAGACTGAATTCGCAAATTGGCGCGCCTCCAAATTCGGGAAAGCAGCGCTCAAGCACAATACCCTCGAGCCTTCGGATGAGCAGGTCGCCGTGGAGACTGATTCTAGGGCTGGGGTTGGTGAAAACGGTAAGATGCAGGGAGAGGCATGGAGCGATGAGACGGATGGCACAACTTTTTTCTGCACGAAGAAGAGATGTGCAAGACATACGCAGTGGCAGAAACTCAACCTCCACGACGTTTTTTTTGAGCAAGCTGAAGTTAAAGAGAGTTTACAGCGGGTGGAGCGCGAGGGGAAGGATGTGAGGGAGCGGGCGATGTTGAGAGCGAGGACGGAGGCTGCGGCTAAGAAAATCGAGCGAACGAATGCCCGAGGTGGGGAGGGGTGGATCGAGGCTGTGGAGACGTGAACCCTTTACCCGTTGAGTTGCGATTGTGGTAGTTTTTTTTTTTTTTTTTTTTAATGAAAAGGTATAAAAGAATGGGGAATTGGGTAGGGAATTGACTTTACAGCTTTCTTGGGCGTTTGGGAGGGATATGGGGATACCGACGGTGTTGTGGCGTTCTACTTGCGCTTTTGGAGGACATGAAGCAATCTAAGAGCTATGCGAGATATCCAGTCTCCTTTTATGTAGTTATTTGAGGGTTATGGTGGAGCAATTAGCTGACTCCTGTGTTAGTCGGTTGATGGCAATATCAATCTTTTCTCTCGTCAATCATCGTCATGGATCCTGTCTGCTCTGCATTGTTGCATTGTGAATTGACTTCCGGCATCTCCGCTTTTCGCTCTCATTGGTCCTGTCTCTTCTAACTCATTAATCATTGGACCATACTCCGGAAGAATTCTCTCCGTTTCTCACTCTCCCTCCCGACCTCATACCTTTCTCCCTCCGACCTCATATCTCTCTCTCTCCGACCTCGTGCCTTTTTCACTCCATTTCATTCGACCAAGTTCTTTTTCACCGCCGTCACCAATATGTCTAAATGCTTTGCAGCGTATCGCTGATTGCCGCGTCGATTGGGGTAGACCGCTATTTGTGTGTGTAGTCACCGGTGACCGCGAGGGCTGGATGGGAGAGGTATATAGTCTTCTCCTCCTCCTCGATTTCTTTTCTTTGTATTCTTTCTACAAAAGCAGCCAGATAACTCGTCGACAGTCTAACTCATCTACAGGAAGTAAAAAGAGAAATGTGGAGATGGGCTTGACAATAGGGGCGAGTATTAATACAGGTTCTAGCAAACCTTCGTAGACGACCTTATAATGGATAGAACAATTTGTGGCACAGCCAGAACAGCGTGAACGCACAGGAGATTCATGAGAGTGTCCGACTAAGTCGACAATGGCCTCTCCATGGCAGTGTCGGGTTACCCAAGCCAGAGAGACACATGGCTGAGTCGGTCGGAATTAGCAGTTAACCTAGCGTACGCAGACTCGCAGGGGTACTCATGTCGGGGTTGTCTGCTATCCCAGGACGACTTCCATGACCAAGACATACGATAATGGAAGAAACATGTTTCTTTGCCAACCAGCGACCATTTTACAACTTTTACTCCTATGGCAGAAGGAGCAATGGAGAAGAATCGTAATGTTTTGTACGCGTCAAGCATATCGATCTGTTGCAGCTTCATCTGAAATTGCCATGGGAGACAGCACATCCCCATACGCGAGCAAATCCTCTCTTATGGGAGACAGCAAAAGCGTTTCCGATTCCCTCAGTAAGGCAAGGAATGTCAATTCTCCTGTACCAGCTGTTATCATGTGGGTAGGAGCAGAAAAATCTTCGGTTCCCACGGGAAGACTCATATACAATACCAACCAATATGGTCCGCAGGCGATTGGCTCCCGGCGTGTATGAACATTGGCGAGGTTTACAAGGTTGGAGTTATGCTCTGTGGCGAGACTCTGGGCTTTTGCTAATGTTGCGGCATGCTCGCGGAGTTCCGGTCGACTACCTAAACGACCCCCGCCGATAGAATCCAGACCATGGGGTGCGGTGCATATTGCTATTCTAGTTGGAGAAAGAGGGGACGAGATTTGGTGTGGTGCTCGGCGATGGCTGTGCTAGGGAGAGAGCTGGCATAAATTCTTACTGTGACCGGGATATGAGAAGAGCATCGAAAGCCAGATCGCGCATGACACCTGCGGAAGGATGTTGATTCCTTTAAAGGACCAGCTCCTTGAGTACTGGTATTAACTACTGACAATAAAGTATACGAGAATATATCCGAGTACAATTTGAATTAGGCCAGTGGAAACATGTCCAAGTACAGCGCAGTTGAGCTCCTTAATCTTAACTAGATACCTCACACAAATATCGTCATGACCCAGTCTTGATCGCAACAGTCTCGATATCTCCTTCATGGCCCTTACCGAACTCGAGAGACTCGTAACACCTGCTGTTGCTGTTGTGGACTTTTGCAAGGAAAAATGCTAAAAGCGTGAGAGATTCATGCGCGTTCTTGACGCGGCTGCCTGGAATGTCGATAGCAACCTCATGGGAAAATATGAGTGCTCTTCCGACATTGTACGGCGGCCAGTGTAGTGTTTGGGACCTTCGTTGTGTCGTGGAAGTAATCCGGACAACACGAAGCGAATCATCCATGACCCGGCAACCTTCGTGTGGATCAACACATGAAAACACAGCAACTCATGATTAGGACATTTGTATGAGGGAAGCGCTTCCCGCCGTTCGAATATCGCCTCCCGGCCTTGATGACCTTTTTTTTGGTTAAGGTGCTGATATTTTAAAGAAGAGAACTCTTTAGATTCGAAGTGGAGGAAGCTCCTATCTACATACTATAGGGAAGAGCAATCATACCCCCTATTATTAAGTCTGATTGCATTGACTAGTGTGGTGGCGCTTGAGCTATGGCCATGATCGTCGACACCTTTTCTTAATTACAACAAACCGGAGCACATCATGCTCCCTTGTCCAGCCCTCGGACAGCATCTTTTGATGATACTTCACTTAACTGCGGTTCCCGGAAATCTGAACAATTTCACCAATCGGCGCAAGCCATGTGTAAGTTGTCTAGATAACTAAAATAATACATATGCCAGAGCACAGAGGATACCAAAATGGAGATCGCGGAGTTGGTAACCCTTGTACACTACATAGAGGATGTCCGGTTTCCGGGATCATCTCCCCCGGTGGACATGCTTGTTTCGGTTCTCGGATGGATCTGTTTTTTGCCATAGTCGACCGCAGTATCCTGGGAACTCGATCATTTGCACTGTGACTTGAAAACGAATATACAGCATCTCGAAACTATGCACGCGGCGCGGACTTCAGAGATCACAACTGCTATTATGTCATGCTCGCAGTCTTACCCTGGAAAGGGTATTGAGGACATACTAGAAACTCACATGGTTGTTAACAACCTGTACCTTTTTCAATGTCTTGGTGGACTGATCGCCCACCAACGAAATCATAACTACAAAATACACCATATTCTTCTCCTTCCTTCGTAGTCTATCACAAATACTCATGTCCGAAAGAGGTGGAAATAAGACCTATGCATCCGGAACGACAGTATCGATGTCTGGGATGGACTCTTGTGGACTATAGTGTTCGAATGGGAAACCTCCCATGACGAACCGGAGAGCCTTGACTCGTCCGTTGAAACTTGACATGGCTGAGTCGGATGGGGAAGTCGGTGGCTCTCTTACTTGTAGCGGAGTGTGCCGATGTTGGCTAAGGTTTCAGCCTTCGTATCACTACTGTCGACTGTTCATGCGTTACGAGCAGTCCAAAGGCTCTGACGAACTGTATATGGCCCCCTCCATAGCCTCAATGCAAAAGGCAGATGTTTCCTCTTTTGACTGCATGCGATTAGCCAACAGCCGAATCATGGCACTTTATGGCATCCCTTGTTTCATATCAATAGGCACTGTAATCGCAAATATCATTGTATTTGCAAAGGCAGAAGTCGACATGTTCCAGCTGATTATATGTGAGGCCTACACGGCAGAGTAGGCGAAGCTAGTGGTGTCGTTCAGGCACTGAGGCACCAACATCAATAGATGTTACTTTTATGGCCAATATTCATCAGAGTTCATCCAAATAATAACTGTTTCAACCTCAACCGTCCAGCGATACGCAAGGAGTGCTCTATACACACTTGCACTCTCTATCTGCCTTCTGCTTGTCCTGCACCTGTACGGGGGGTTAGAAGTGCAACACTAAGAAATTTCGCAATGTTATCGAGCTGGGCTGTTTGGCCGACGTTATATTCGGTTATTTTAATGCAGAATCTGATGATGTGGGCTTGTGGACGTTGTTCTGTGATGAAATACTTGTGCAAATGTCTGTTGTTGGGAATGGCTGCCTTGTTGCCTGAACGACACGACTAGCTTCGTCTACTGTGACGGCTATATGAGTCGTCCTTGCTATGGTGAAGCAAGAACACTTCATGTTTTTCTCCATAGGTCGAGAGACTACAATGGCCTCCGGTGAACTATTGGAATGTCTTTAATATGGGTGGATTTGTGGAATAATCGCGATACACACGGAAAACTTAATGTGTGCTTCTTCGACATCTCCACCGAAGATACTATGTTAGCACTTGCCATTTCGGGTAATATAAATCGCACAGTTCACTTCTCGTCCATTTCAGCAGTTACATGTTTCGGGTAGAGACCGCCGCTGGGATTGAGTGTTACATGACAGCAATGCAATTGATGCAGAATCCAATTCGACATGAACCAGTAACGCATAGGAAACCCAAATGTCATGGCCAGGCTTGTGCTATGGAGCCAGAGAAGGAATCACTCAGAACGGATAAGACATACGACCAGGAAAAGGCAGAAGTTGACGCAACGAGCTCCTGGGAGTGTTTTGTGTCGAGGAACTCGTCCAGACTTGAGTATCTGCCATGTGTTGCAGAGCTCCTTTCAGTTTTAATCACCTGATGTAGCATGCTCCTCTAACTCATCTATTGTCATAACTTCGGGCGTCACAAATATAGGTACCTTCCTTTTTCAATCGAGCAGACATGGGATATCCCGCTATGAAAACCAAATCCGTCCAGCTGTAAAGGATGACTGGTGCCTGTCCTAGCTGGCATGTCCACCCAATGGCTGCGGTTTCAATCTTCGTGTTCAACGACATCCAGGTCAACACGATGGCCTTTCTTCTCCGCGTAGACAAATTTCTTGCCAATCATGAATTGTGTGCAGTACCAGCGACATTACAGAAAAATCTCCGGTCGACCTTACGAACAGTGGAAAACAGCAAAGAAGTCATAAAATATGGATATGGGTCCGTCTTGTCTGCCTAGTACCTACAAAACCCCCAAAAACTGCTGCATGACACGTGTTAGCATCGGGATGTTCTAAATAGCGTCATGGCCGAACTGCAAGAGCCAGTCAAACCATGTGCAGATTGGAAGAAGCGGGAATTTATTGCGAAATCTCTTCCGACGTAAACATGTCTTCCAGAGAGAAGTTCCAGCCAGTGCCTCGATATACGACGAGATCTGAGTCTGCGAAGGAAGTAGAGCACATGCCTGCTTTAGTGAGACAGGACCAGATACATCAATGGCCGGCAGCCTCTGGAGAAAAGAAAAGAATGCATGCATGCCCCAGAGCCATCATTGATAGATTGAGACTCCAATAATCGATCTTTTCTCAAGTCGACCAGGTCATGGGATCCAGTCCCTGGACTCGTACGATCATTACTCACACCCCATGCTCCTGCGTTCTTTTGGACGTGTCTAAGAACGATACATGGCACCGCGTTCTCAGATACCCAAACCATGAGCGCCCAAACTTGCGGATATTGCGGCTCGTGGGTGGACAGAGAGCGTCGTTCACCATGCTATGGACTGCCGTCTCTCATTCGAGAAACTAAGTAACACGTCCCAACGCGGCCGATTTCCACTCCGAGGTGATGGTGAAGCTGTATTGAAAGTCTCATATAACAAAATTTCTATGGACTGCCGCTCCTGCCCGGGAATGAATACATTTCCGAGATGAACCATGACTTCTTTCCACTAATAGCAATCAAGCGAGAAATTACTTGAAAGCATAGAAAGAACGCTCTTAAATTCATGTGGCGAACCATATGTGATACCGTCTCCTATTGGTTGGTTGGAGACATACTATGTTTCTAGACTTTCTCTTCTTCGGATATCCAGAATCCAAGATCCTACAGTCGTCACTCAATAGGATACATGCGCCGGATAGAAAGAGCATATCGCCGTTGTGCAATGTGAGAAATCTCAGATCCACGCGGGGTACATTAACACCCAGTCTAGTTCTGGATATTCTGTTCCTGGAACGTTGCCGGACTGCGAGTCAAGACACTAACACAATGAGAAACCTCGAATTCCGCCGGGGTATATTAACATACTGTATGGTTCTTCACATGTTGCTTATGGAAAGTTGGAACTCGGATTAACCAGCCATATGACGACAGCGAAGGAGAATATGCTTCTCTCTGGCTAGCCTCTAACTCATTGGTCACGAAATAGTGTTATGAGTACCTGGAGTTCGAGTTTCGGATGAGTGGATGGGACTCGTGGGGTAGTGTTCTCTCGAACGCAATCTTGCATTTCAGATTAGACCACCTTCGAACAATAATAATTCGCATTGAAGACCAGAATCACCTGATGCGGGAGTTTCTGGTTTTGCGCATATATTGACCTCGCCCTGAATACTGCAGAAAAAGACGTTTTTAATTTTAAAGCTCTGGCAGAGATGTACCAGCAGTGGACAGAGAGTTGAACGGCCTTGAAAACAGCATGCATTGGGAACACTGGCTTTGTTTGTACCCCTTGCCCACCGGCACAGACAACCAGGCGTGAGCAACATTTTGATGTGAATAAGTGTCGAACTCTGTGTTCGAAGGGTTCAAAAGTTCAAGTTCAAAAGTCTTCTTGTCAATTCTTTCTATGGGAGGAGAGGCTATATATACTCAGGAAGAATGTGGCAAAGAACGAACCAGAAGCTCCTAGTCAGTTCAACACTAAGCAACTGTTGATTCATGCGAGTTCGACAACCAGTCATGCTAAGTTGCAGCCAGAAACTTTTGAGCAATAGAATTCGACCTTGGGAGCGACGTATGGCCTGGAGAGTTCGCTGGCCAAAGTAAAGTTTTCAAAATTCACTCCATGGGGTTGGAAAAGTTCATGATGAGGGTCCAGAGGCATCCCCGGTGCTGCAAATGTTCTCGGTGTGTGAATGTGCATGGCGAAAAAGCATTCGAATTGAGACAAGCTCCGGATGAGCCGTTTATCCACAGTATCCCAACAGGTTTTATGAGCGAGTCGTCCAGTGGGACGTGTTCTAACTGGCTCCCCGCATGCACGCATGAGGGCGAGTTCAAAGAAGAACACTAGCAACTGGGACAGAAACTGGGCAGAAATTATGATATTCGAGCGCTGCGTGTCTGGTACTGGCCGCCAACAGAATATGGTATGTCCCGTGAGCCTCCAGAATCGGTTTAGCGCTAAGTCTTACACTCCATGAGCGCACCGCGTTCCACTGCAGTCTTGACGGACTTCCGGAAATGGTCGAGACCTAGGGGCATCCATCACTACAATCCAAGGTGGACTTGAGATGAGTGGACATTTGTGACCGTGTCCGCCAGCGGATTCGAGCCCTCAAGCCGTCATGGGGTTTTTACAACCAGTCTTGTATTGCACCAAAAGCAAACGATACCTCCACTTCCAGTTCACCTAGTTGCCTCCTGGGAAAACAAACAATACCTGTGTGTTTCGCCTGGTTCGGATTCCGCAAACTACTATCGTTATCGAAAGAATTTAGCCGTTGTTGCCATCGCCGTCGATGGAGGAGAAGAAGATGTGACGGGCCATATCTCGCAGGTCGAGCCAGCTCCTTACGGAGTAGACAAGGGGCATTAACAACAGTCACGATTTTACAGCCATGACTCCATCGACTAATTTACGAAGTCAGTTTCACTAAATGGCTGGAGTTCTTTCCTAAGTCGGGACACTTACCCTTCCAGCCATTAAGTGCTGCGATCACTAGGCGTGTCTGAACTGAGCTGACACCCCGTGGAACACAATCGCATGGATGCAAGACATGCCCATCGGGTATCTTCCCAACACCTTAGACTCACACTGGAACTTTCCTACGTCGCCGAACTATGATAACCAGAGGCACTCCTCTTCATTATGATGGCATAATTGCCCATGAGCCTTCTACATTCAGTTTGAGCAGAACGGCTTCCGCAAAAAGAGAGTATCGCATAAGAGCTTTCGGGTACCGTACTGTGAAACACACAGGGAGATATTCGTTGATTATATGGAATCTGTCAACCATAGTGTCGAACCGCCTCTATGCTGCTGCTGGACGGAAGAGCATTGATAATGGAATATAGCTTGAAGACGGTGCCATCTACGTCACTTCTGCCTTGACAAAGGCAAAAGCCACTATCTTAATTACCATGAATACATGAGCTGCTGTCTTTGAGTATCTCGTGATAGATGAGTGCGATGGTAATGCTGTGATGGTGATCGAGAGACGATCGAGTATAGCCAGTGAGAGCAAATTTTCGCTTCGACGTAATGTCCTCCGTCCGTGTCAGAAGTCCTTTTAAAAGACACTATACTTCCTCACGCTTACATATAGTCTCTCAGCAATATTCTCGTAACTCATGTCTTTGGAGGCTTTCGATATCTCATTCTTGATGTACATAAATCTACCTTCCGTGCGCTGTTGAGATCAAACCAAGGAACCGAGCCGTGCGAAGTCCGTTCTTAATTCCAATGTACGCCGTTTCGGCTTGTCCGGACATCTGTGTTTGCGTAAAATCTTTTTGCTCTTCCGGGTATGAATGCATAGAGCCAAAGGCTTTGGAGATGTGGACGTTTTCTCCCGTAACGCAGCTAGAAATGAACAAGAGTACGAATCACGTTTAACATGACTGCAATTTCTGAAATTTGCCAAACTTGTTGGAGCTTCACCGCGTCCAAGGGCTGCCTCAGAATTCTCTTCTTCTTCCCCAAAGGCTCGAGTCCTGAGATGATTCGTGGGATTTGCTCGACGCTCCTTAGAGAAGAGGTTATGAATGAAAGATTCTATGCAGGAGAGCGTTTGACCAGCCTCTGCGATTGCTGCAAACACCAGGAAGGGGATCCAAATGCACAGCAATCAGGCCAATCAGTATCTATCTAGATAGGCCCTCTCGTTCTGTCCTGCGCTTCTAATGGCTACAGCATTACAGCTCTCGTTTTATCACCTGTATTATCATAAGCTACTCCTATCAGGGGGTCCAACAGCTCTATTCCTAGTATACAGGCCATAGTCCCCTCTCAATGCAGTCTTCAGTTCCTTCTCCATGACTTGCATCAGCTACTGCTCTAGCTGACAGATTTTACTGCCTCCTATATAGCCTTTGTATCGCGATCATCCACCTGTCCTCCCTTTTCTGTAGCGTTACTTTCATCGTTCCTTTCATCACACTGTTCTTTTGCGTTAATTTTAGGCATTTATGATTGTGTATAGTCCTGCTGCATACCCTTTGGGAGCAGCTCTTCACGGCCGGATCAGCTTCCAAGCCACACGAAAGGCCTCTCATATAGCTCTCAAACATCCTTCTGACGAGCTTCGTACATGGGGCGACTGCTGGAACGGCTTGGCAAGCTTCTTCGACTGTGCCCACCAATGAACTGTTTTTGTTCCAAGAAACTCTGCTTTTCACGTGACCACGGTGGATGCATAGAATGTTTCCCTATGAAGAAAGGCTACCGGAGTCATTGATCGGGGGCCTCCGCGCAAGCTGCCACGACGTTAAGATGGAAAAATGAACTGGAAAGCCCCCGGTTCTCGGCCAATCGGAAAAATAGATACACCAACAACACCGCATGCCAGAGAAACCGGACAGCCGCCAGCAATGACGCAAGAGCGAGTCTTACGGAGGGCGGAGTGAAGGAGAATTCTTGATGCCTCCAATGTAGATAGAAGGTTCTATGACCGTGGGTTGAGCAGCTGCAGCAGACCTCTCTCTTTCGTGTGTATCAAGAGATCCCTCCGCACGTCTTGATCCACATCGGCGCACATCCGCAGCCTCCGCAGCTGCTTCTCGTCCAGAAGAGCGTCCCGACCTGGCCTGGAAAACTAGCGGTCGTTAACAATTAAATCGAATCACAAATATCAAACTGACCAAGAAAAACAAATATCTAGGCGCAAGCAACTCTTTGGGCGTAGCTGTTCCAAAGAAGCTTGCAGCAAAAGACTACATACAAAAAAGCATGAAAAATAAGCCCAAAAGAGGGGGGGGAAATAGAGAAGTGGGTGGGTGAGAAGAAGTAGCAGCTGCTGCAAGCTGAGCTATGAACGTGCACCGATGATGATCAAGACGAGCGGAGAGACGTGTTGATATGCGAAAGAGGTATGCAGCAGCAGCTTTCTCTATGGCCATAGAACCTCCCATAGATTTTAGGATCGTTTCTACCACTTTGAGAGATAGTTTGCACCATCAAGATATCATTATTTATGAGGAGAACCATCGGGAGATACCACTAACCAACATCGACTTTCAATGATGATCATCGCCCGGAGCTCAACACTCCACATCTAAGCAGCCGGGGAGATGCACCTCCGCAGGCTCTCATGAAGGATCTCTGTCAAACGCACCGACGTCTTCCCATTACGCTGGTCTTTTAGGGTAATCTTTTTGCAGTAGAGCATGTCGGCAAGTATGGCTTCAGTCCTAAAAGAACATTTGCAGACACGGTGTACTCTGCCTAGAGAATTGCAATTGTCTGGCGTTGGAGAAAAAATTTGATAAAAGAGAGTGGTTCGACTTAAATAGAGAAACCAGCGCGTCGATTCACCTACTGCCGCTCACCGAGGACAAGCAGTGAATGCACGTGCTGTGGGGATTGGTATGAAAAATAAGCAGGTCTGCGGAGACATCATCAGTGGTGGTCGAATCCGACGACGGGTTGGCTCCAGTCCGATCTATATTGAAGGGTATTGATATATTAGATTCCTATTCCTTTCGTCCGCATGCGGTTGTTTTTATCGTCTATATTTTTGGTTCGTACTCTAGGCCCTGAATCTTCAGCATTAGCCCCAGGCCATAAGGTATGTCAGATATCCTTACAAACGATCCTCTAATCCAATTCAACTACTGTTCATAATCGTAAGTGAAGGCAGTGTTATTGTCAAAATAATACACATTTCTATATCGACTAATTGAATAATATTTACCATATTTCCAACCACACTTCCAAAATCCCAGCCACCACGAACCCAACCGAAAATCAGCCTGCAACTCCTCGCAATCAATCAAGGAGCGACGGCTTCGTAGCCTCAGGCAAAGCATCATCCGGTTCTTCATCCTCACCCTCCAGCTTCTCTACCACCTCCTCCACCTTATCCTTCTCCTTTATCTCCTCCGGCTCCAACAACGCCGCCTCAGCATCCTCCGTCTCGTCCCTCATCTCCTTCGCCCTCATCAGTGCCGCCCTCCAACGCACCAAAAAGCATGCCCCAGCGCAAATCACAATCAGTATGAAGATCGGAATCTTCGCCTCTAACCAATCGCCCGTCTGCCACGCCACCACATGCCACGTCCTCATCCAAGTCCCCTGCTGCCCATAGTAATCCCACTCCGTCGACCTGAAAATTGACCGATACACAGGCGCATCTCTTCCGCATGGTAATTTCGCTGCCTTAATCCGCGAATCCCGACCAACGAGCTCAATCTGCTTAATCTTCAGTCCCTCCTCAGCATTCGCACGACTAAGCGTCAACTGCACAAATTTCTGCTCCGGCTGCTCCAGCGCCGCGCCTCCGGGATATTGACCATACTTAATATCGATATTCGTGATATTAAACTGAAGCAGCGAGACGAAGCGCTCGGCTGTCGGCGCGATCGTGTGCTCGTATGATAACGCGAACGTCCCGTACTTGGTGCCAACGTTCCACGACTCATCTAGCATCTGCATATCAACCATCTTCTGCATTATATCTGCCGAGAGGTTCGCGGGGGTCTGGTAGGCATAGATGTTAAGCGGGGCTGGGGCGAGAGGGGCGATGCGTTTGCCGTTCACGAGAAGGGTGCGCGCGTCGTTGTCAATGGTGAAATTGAGGAGCTGCTCCGAATGCAAACGTCAGGCCACCTCTCTGCCAACCTAAAACACTCGTGGGAATACCGACTTACCAACGAATTGTCCTGCGGCGGCTCCTGCCAAGTTTCCGGAGTCGTCCGGACTCTGAACGGACAACCAAGGCATTCGAGCTTGACGACGTAACTCTTCTCAACCTTTACAGTAGTGACCGGTGCCGCAACTTGCGGTGGTTCCTTTCCGTGTTTCTCGTAGTAGGCTGCCGTCGGCTCGTCTTCGTAGCTCCAGGTGTAGTCTCCCCAGTAGTCAGACGTAGCACCGAGGGATGCTACCGCGCCGACAGCGAGGATGAACGTAAGTAGGAACGAACGCATTGCAAAAGATGTAGAGGAAAGTGAAAAAAACGAGTGAAATTCTCTGCGTCAAAGGCAGGAGAAGGTATGAGAAGAGGGAATGTAGAGGGGTTGCGATTAAAGTTAGACGACATAGGTGGTGTTGCGTGAGATGACCAAATATGGTTAGGATAGTATCCAAGTTTAGATGTCCCGATTCCTCTTTTGGGATGTCCGAACGGCATTTTAAAGCATGTGTCCTTGAAAGGGGATATCATAAAGAGTGAGAGTAACACCAGCCTTTGGTACTTTAACCAGGGCCTCAAAATTAGGGGGGACAGATTCATGCTCCATATGCGCTGCTAAATCTTATTGAGGCCGTTCAGAAGGCGAAAGTCGAAGAACGATTGCGCGGTGCTCCATATCAGCTGGATTTCCACAAGCAATGTCACCGACACCATAATAACAATGCAGAAAGAAATCAAAATGCGTAGAAGGAAATAATCTATTCCATCAGTACGAGAGGTTTACATCAACACGATTGACGAGAGGTTTACATCAACACGATTGACAATCATCTCCTTCGGAAGTTGTGCCATACTCTCTCTTGGTTCAGAGCCACAGCACCCAGAATGTAGAGAAGCTAGTAGTTTACGCCATCAAGGACTTACTTTCCGACGAGGAAGCGGATCACTGCTGGCTGGTTGTACATGGCAGCGTGATGCATTGCAATATCCTAGGTGTGCCAGGTATTCAAGTCCGTTCCTCAATCGAGTAGGAGCTTGACCATACTAACGTGCCCTTTTGCCGCAGCGGCGGCAAATGCCATCCATATTGTACCCATGCTCGAGTAAAATCTCGACAACTTCTTCATGATCTAACTGCACAGCTCGAAAAGAGAATCTCTGCCCTCATTATGTTTCGAAGCGCCGTCGCCCAAAAGAATACGAACAATCCTGGTGTTCCCAAATGCCGCTGCTTGCTGAAGCGGAGTACCTTGGGCCTTCTAATTAATAAGATTTATGTTGACTTCGAGACAAGGTAATAGCATTCGGACAATTGGCAAGAAACCTCTTGAGCAGGCGTTGTAGAATAATTTGCTGTATAGCGCGAGCGCTGTAAGCAGAGACTAACTAGGTTGGTGTAGCCATATTTGGCTGCAAATCTCGACATGTTATCGCCAATACAGACATCTCCTTTTGGTGTGTTCGACAGCCAGATGGTTTCCCCATGGTCCCTAGGAATAGCTGTCTCTATGGCTTCTTGTACTGGTGATTTAACTATCAAGGCTGGTCTGCTGAGAGTGTCACCTCGCATACAGTTCGGCTATCAATCTATATTAGCACCGTTTGTCCATTTGACGTGGCGGCCGTTAAAGGAGATCCAAGGTAAGATGTTGCGGTGGAAACATCGGCTCCTAGGGTCACAAAATGCTTCACAATGAGAAGACTTCCTACGGCACCCGCAGCCGAGAGTTAGTCCGTCGTTTCTTCAAAAAAAAAAGGGGCCCTTTCTTCAAAAAAACGAGAGGATTGTGGCACATTTGAGGTACGATCGCGCAAAACGTTCTCGTATAAATCGTAGGCAGGTCTTCTGAAGGGGCAACGCTTGGACTGCGAGTTTATCGACTGTGTTCCGATGATAGAGCATGAGGCCATGCAAATGCTCCGCATATGCCTAGCACGGGGTTCCAGAATTCGTGAAGTGGCTGCATGGCAAACACTTGTTGTAGAATTTTGTCGCTAAAACATTTTGCTTGTCGCGTTAGCTGGTATAATTAGCATGAAGTTTGAAGTTGCTCACTGCAGACAAGTTTGTACCTACTAAGATCATTCACCAATTCTTCCACCACGACCCAAAACTACTCGATAGAAAGCTCTACCAACTTCATGATGGCTCAATTTTTGTCGAAACTGTGGATGAGAGATACCTAGACGAATGATGCGCCAGGTAACGATTTGTGAATGAGTCGTATCATGGAGTAGAAGATATCTAAGCGGTGGTGCACGGCTATAGGCATCAAACTAGGCTTGGAGTTGATGTACGTGCCCCCAGTAGAATCAGGATGAGACGTCGAAACACCACCAGTACGAGCAAATTAACAGTAGTGAAATTAGGCCGTAATAAACCCATGAAGACCTCTAGCACAGATTAAGACTCCAGTGCAACGATTCAAACCTATGGCCTGAATCACGGAGCGAGGGTTTGACTATTAAAAATTTAACCTCAATCAAGGGGCAACACAAACCTAGAGGTCTGTGGCATCAATTATCTGGGGGCCTTTACCACTGAAACTTACATTGCGGCTTTAAGTTCAACGAGCTGAAGCTCACTGCCAGTGCCGAAATTGGACTGGACACTTGCCACCCTATTCTGGGCTATAACTTTTGGCGGTTAGTATGGTGACTTGGTGTAGGCTGCAGGTCTTCGTAGGGATTGCTCCAGTCCAATTCCTTCACTGATCACTCCTTCAAGTGCGTAAAGATCATGGGGAGTTAATATGCAACGGCCAGAAACAAAATTTTCGAATTTCAGTATTAACCATGGTAAAAGCCTGCGAGCAAAATATCAACCAGCCAAGTCTCCGCACCTACTTTTCAATTTTTCCCAAAATGATGCGCACGCGACCAGCTGAGACTGGAGGGCACTCCGAAACACCGCCAAAACGAATGATATCGCGAGTCATCTTTATCACCTCTCAACCCTACCGTACGCGACGCCTTGCCGGGTTTCTAGCAACTTCCTTCTTGGCCACCAATCTGGCTGGCATCGCAGCCATCGGGGTAGAAGAAAGAGGCGACGCTGTATGCCAGATTAGTATCAAGCAAGATTATCAAGTAGATTCACTTACGCAATAATGACATAAGCCGCGATGAGCAAGCTGCCTTCAAGGTAATTGCTCCGTCCGTCCAAGACGAGGAAGTTGACGACGAAGGCAGTGACGAACAGAGAGACTGTCTCGAAGATATTAAAGTATAGACTCATATCTTTATTCATGATCCATCCGAGGATAACAATAAAAGGAGTGACGAATATGGCTTAATGAAACAGTCAGTGGTGTGGTCCCTTTAGATATCTCGTTGGGTATTCACCTATTTGAATACTGCTACCGACTGCAACACCAATGGCCAGATCCATTTTGTTCTTCGCAGCGACAGTGACAGCGGTTACATGCTCCGCCGCGTTACCGACGATAGGTAGAATGATTAATCCAATAAAGGCTTGACTGACACCAGTACTTGCGACCATAGGCTCGATGGCGTCGCTCATGAAGTCTGCGCACACAGCAACCAAGCCTGTAGTAATGAACAACATCACAATGGCCGACGTACGGGACATCAAAACCTCTTCTTGTTCTGGCTCTTCCACAAGATCGATAGTGGAGCCGGTCGGGTGAGGGGATATCGGTGGACGAGTATTCGAGTTCGTCTGTGCCAAACTTTTATTGAATCGGTCCGGTAACGAGGCACTCCGACGCAAGCCACGAGTACCACCAACACGCATAGCGCCTAGTGCAGGGATCCCAGTCGATGGCAGCGGTTGAGGCGGGTTGGAAAAGACGTTGTTCGACAATAGGGATGGAAGTACCGGTCTGATATGAAAAGGCCGCTTTGGTGCGGACGCGATTCCCATTTGCTCAACATTGTCAGCAAACGCAACCTTTGGAGTGGTATCCCTGGTAGGCAGTTTTACTGCGGTGATTGCACCATTGTCCCATTTCTCATTGAGCTCCGGCAGATCCACTTCGGTACGATGATGTTTTTTGTGCTTTTTTCTGCCTTTAGCCTTGCGCTTCTCCCGCTTGCCGTTGGGAGGTGAATTGGATATTCTGACCTCAAAGTCGCGGACGCGAGGGGCATCGTCAATTCTTGAAATGTCATCAGTATCGGCTTCATCACCACTCATAATGGCTCCAAGGACAGAGCCCCGCCTGGATATTGGGTTGTCATGACTTTCAGCCGCGTTTTCTGTGCCACTTCTCTGATTTTCGAAGAACATCTTATGATTCTCGATAGAGGGAAAGCTCATAACCGATGGAATAGAGGGAGTATCTTTCGAGCTCGCGCTAGACTTACGACGCTTTCGATGCCTGAATGCTCGCCTGAGCCTTTTGGCCGTGGTTTGCGAGCCTGCAGAACTATCGGTTTCGGAACTGCTAGAGTCTGAAGACGAATCGGATGAACTTGATAAGCCGAGCATGTCGGCTAGAACACCAGGATGTGACTCCTCGTCGATGACATGTTGTGGAGTGCTTACATACATGTATGCATGGGACTTGAGTTGAAATACCAAGTAGAGGACATACACGAGCAGCAACACCACACTAGTGCCACGACTGACTCGAAGAGTTTGTATGTCTGCTTTGGCGTAACTCGCGAAAGCAGAATGAAATGCTGTTGGGAGTAATAGACTCATAACAGCGAGACTGAGCATGCAAGCGCTCATTTGCGTGACAGTGTTGTTGTAAACCTAAACTGGCATTAGCACGGAACGTTTCGGGAACTGATGCATGCCATCTTGCCTGTTCCTGATAACGCAAACCACCGAAGAGAAAAGCCATGCCAAGAATAAGGAGCAGGTTTGCTAGGATAGATCCAAGAAGTGCTGCTTGAACAACACGGATTTGATTCGCGGCGAGCAAGATGATGAATAAAATTAATTCAACAGCATTACCGAACGACACGTTGATCAGCGCTCCAAGCGTGTCTCCAAGCTTCTTTGCAACGCTCTCAGTCGCATATGCGAGCAAGCCAGCAAGAGGAATAATTGCAATAGCATTCATAGAGAATACGATTTCGGGGTTTAAGCCCGCGGGTTTGGTCGCAATCCCGATGGGAACGAAAACCAGCAGGAGGTTGATCCAGCTATGCAACAATGCATCTTTAAAATGTTGGACAAAGCGTATTGTGCCTTTTCGCATGCGTGTAGATACTGGTAGCTTTTCTTCCTGTTCTATGGTGGTAGTTGTCTCGCACGGAGCCTGGGTATCGATCGGAGGCGGAGCCGGCGGAGGCGGGAATGTCGAGTTATCGTCGGCAACATTGTTTCTAGTGGAACTACTATTGAGTTTGCCTTTGCCATTGTTGGGTACATGCTTCGCTGAAACTGCGCTGTTGTTGGAGGGAAGGGTAGGACGCGTCGGACTTGTCTTATCGATTGGATGTGTATGGGTGTGGGTTGGAAGGGTGGAGGGTGAATCTTCCTTTTGACGTCTCAAGCCATGCGCATTTGCCCAAGACTTGATACTGCCTATAAAACTTGAATCGTCAGAAGTTTCTCCCATCGATGGTGATGAAGGTGTCGTTGAAGCGAGTACGGAGGTACTTGGCTAAAGATGAAAGTGTGGGGGGATCTGATAGACGATACTAAATAATCACCTTGCCATTCTGTAATCAGCCAAGCCACTATAATCCCACAAGACGCGTCCACGTCGTTTTCAAGGATTTGGAACGACAAGAACAACCCACGCTTTCGAATCAACCCTAGCCTTGGATTTTGAACCGCCAACATTATTCGTCGGAGATCGTCTCCATCGTCATATATTTGACTCGTGGAGGCTGTTTGGGCGTTTGCCAGAGCACCGCCACAGCAACGCCACAGAGCGCTCGTGACTACTCTGGTGAGAGCGACCACCTGTATACCTCACTCGGACGGGAGCGGTGACTCGTGAACCTCACCAAGACAGGCGCGATGAGAACAGTACAGCCCGCGGCAGGCACAGCCCTCGAGCGAGTACGGAGGAACCCTCGTGGGTAAAACATTCACTCTACGAATACGAGGTAGGCAACACCAACGTCAACATCTCAAATATGAACCAATGTTATGTTTTATCGAACATTATATCTCACTGTCTCTATTTTGCTAATGAAACTTTCACACTTCCAAACCAGATGCGTTTGACCAGACTCTTGACTTGCAGATCCTCTACTGAATTGCCATTAACAAGTACTAAATCCGCCTTCTTTCCCACCTCAAAAACTCTGCGGTCCTCAGGGCTAAAGTACCTCGACGGTAACGAGATAGCTGCTCTCAGCGCCTCAATGTTTGTTAGGCCAGCTTCCATCAACAGTTCAAGCTCATAATGTATATTCTCTCCATGCGGAACTAGCGCCATCGGACTACAGTTCGCATCATAACCGGCGAGCACGGGGATGTCTACTCAGTGCAGCAAAGCGACTAAATCTCGACTAGCCGAATATGATATCCCAGGGCAAAAGCCAGCCTTTGTCATGGCCTCTGCAATTGCCAGCGTGGGAACCGAAACGCGACCCTCCTTGGCCATGAGCTCTGCAGCTATGTCATCGAGTGCTTCATCAAGGAGCACATGCAGGATGATATCCACTTTTGCTTCCTCCGCCATTACAAACGCTGCGTTACGGAGTGCGTGAATGACGGTGACTTTACCATGTGACCTGGCTTCTGACGCTAGATTATTCACATCTTCTTGAATCGGACGGGGACGTCTGCCTCGATCTTAATGTAACCTGCCCCTTCAGCTACGTGCTCTTGGACGGATTGTACACCGTGATATGAACTATCGACTAAGGTTGTCTTGGGCAAAGAGTCTGTGGCCGTCGAAGATGAGAGCGTCGATGATGGCCAGTTTGACCATATACGAACTTTATGAAGCCACCACATACGAACCTTTCCGGAAATAGATCCATGAGCTCCGCTTGACAGCCAGGCTTGACATCCCCGATCGAGGCGGTATCTGGAAATGCAGGGTTGGATGGGGGAAGCTTATCGAGAACTTCAACGCTGTATTCGGCAATGGTATATGACACTCACCCAAAACAGGCCAAGTGGCTCCGTAGGTTTCGCCCATATGGAAGGGCCTCCATAAACGTGCTTTGCGGAACATAATTGTGCAGGATTCCAGGTCCGACATTGCAACAAAAAATCATCCAACTCTTGATCCAATTAATTCACACGATACGATCGCAGGGTAGCTCGCACATTGAGCCGAATTGAGTCTAGTGGGGTCGAATTGATCAGGGATCGCTGATTCGTTGATTGCCGTTCCATAGACTTGAACTTCTCCGTTCACCGACCAACCTTTCCAATTATCAAGACGTGTCTTTTACTTCTTCGAATGGGTGTACCAGACTGTATTTTGTGACCCTGCAGGAACATGGTAAACATTGGCGGCAGACCCAGAGGCTGTTCAACATGCCGCAGGCGACGCATGAAATGCGGTACGTGCCAAACCCCAGCTTCCTGGTCAAAGACGTGAAAGATGACAACGGATCATGTGTCCAGACGAGAGGCGGCCCGTTTGTGCGCGGTGCGAGCGATGTGGCTTCGAAGAAATAACCTTCATAAACCACCAGAGCAACATCTCTGCGTCCAAAAGACTCAATGGACGCAGGCACACTCCGTCCTTGAAGCAGATATCAACGAATGTGACGCCATTAGTAGTGCAACGGCTACCCATTTCTGCTGAAAGTAACTCCGCAGAGACGAGCTTGTTTCGTAGCGCAGTGCTAAGTCTGTGAGTTAATTTTTTCGGCAGCCGGCATCGGGAAGACACCTTCTCGCTGAGGGGTGTCTCTATGTATGGATCAGTGCTGAAGAAGCTAAACGTTGCACTGTCCGAATGGGATTCCTTTACGTATGATGACGTTCTCCTTTCCGTTATCACGTTGGATTATTCGAAGTCAGTAGCCGTCCCAGTTGATGAATAACGCCTCGCTGCTTTCCAGGATGCGAGCATTCCATCTAGGCTAAACTCTTCTTGAAAAAAATTCATATGTTGAACATACGAGGGCCAACGCTAACACAACGCAGTGCTTCATCCCCACCGGCAAAAAGTATTGGCTGAATCATATGCTCGGTCTCGAGAGAATGCTCGAGCTACGTGGGCCAGCAGCTCATTGCGCCCCTGGTCCTCACCACATCTTCCAACAAGTGCGACGCATGCTTATCTTTGCCTATTTCAACATTTCAAGGCCATCTGTCCTGGCTCGGGCAGAATGGAAGAGCATTCCATGGATGATGGTTCAATATAAAGCCCCCGATGACGACCTTTTCGATTTTCCGGCGGATTGTACTACGTTAAGGGCCGAGAGAGACAGTATACTCAAAGGAGAGGCGGATAGCAGTGATGTAAAAACGCAGGAAAGGCGGACAGTTTGTTGGAGAAGGTGATGGACTTGTTAATGCAGTTGAATGAATGGCGAAGGTTGTGGGATATGAACTACTACAAACCGTATTTCGAGATACCCACTGTACATCCAGCCGATTTAAGCCGCGAGGATCCATTCCCTACCGTCTACCACTTTGGACACCACCCACCGACATCTACCACTTTTGTACAACACAACTCTCATTCAGGTCCTGGAGATTATGACCCTTCTCTTCAGCCAGACGATCCCGACTGCATTGTATACCAGTACACCCGCAGTCCAATCACTTCCAACACATGATTCCAAAGAACCTCAATCTGGGATTGATGAGGTCAAGAAATATGCGGCTGCCACTCAAGGCTCAGCCTGCGAAATATGTCGTTGCGTTCTATTCTACCTTTGTCGGAAAGCCCATCTTGATGCTGGGTCTTTAATGATCGTAGTTCTGGTCGTCAAAGCGACACTGCAAACCCTAGGCAGCAGACGCACTCCCGAAGAACAATGACTGATTGGTAGGCTACATGCGGCAGGCGGCAAGATCTTCGCGTGCGCGCTGCGGGATGACTGAAGACGTCAAGCCATCATGGTCACATAATGCCATTTGCAAGCCCATAAAACACGCATTTTAAGAGCCGGGGACCGAACTCGAATCTTGACTAGGTTCGTTACAATCCCGATACTGGAGCCTGTAATGTAGGCTCTGGCATGGGCAAGTACTTATAGACCGTAACGGGCTCATAGACCGTAACGGGTTCGCAAACCTCTCGCTTTACTGCAGTCGGTGAGCTTGTCGGGCTCGCCATGCACGCACACGTTGAGACAGCGGCCACCAGTACCGGTTCATTAGGCCCCATATCAGCGTTCCAGTCTCGATCATCAACCTGACATTCTGTGCTCCAGAACAGCCTATCCTTCGTATCTTGTTTCCACGCGAATCCATCAACTAGCCGTCCAGGTCAGCACTGGCAATACGGCTGCCCGTCTTTCGTCGAAATCGAGTACGTTTCGAAGTCATTCAAACAGTATGCGCCACACGCTGCAGGACCTAATTGCGGCGGAACCGCTGGTGTACCCTTAGTATCATCAGGGAACTTCCCACGCAAATGGCAGCCTTTAAACGCAGATTCCGTCCCGGGAAGCACGAGATTGTTGAAAGAGTCGATATCGTAAGGGACATCGCACGTTTCGTCCCAAAACATCTCTTGCCATTCGGATTCGACTGTAATATTCGAGAACCAGGGATCGCCTAACCAGGTTGGCCAACAGGTACAGGCGCAGCTCCCGTCGCCGCGGTCTCTTGACACCGAGAAGCTGTTGAAATCATTTTGGAAGCCACCTGAGCAGCTGTCTTTGCAAGCACCGATGCCTCCGCGGCACTCAAGAAATGAGATGTCATAGTTCTCCATGAGGAATTCTGAGTGTGGGATCCAACCGCGGACACCGCAAATTGGAACAACGTCGCCATCCTTGTCGCGGGGAGTGAGTGGCTGCGTAGGTGAGGCTCGAGAGAAAGAGGAGAGGAGAAGGAGGACAGTGGTGGTGGTCATGGAGAGGATGGCGGCCATGCTTGTGGAGTTGGGGTTTGAAATCTCCTTCGCGTCGCGTGAAGAGGTTTCCGACTGACCTTTTCATTAAGAAAGTTATTCCTGCCATCCGGAGGTTTGTCTATCTTCAAATGACCTAGCTCTTCGTCGTCGCTAAAGCATGTTGTGTTGGCTTTTTCGTGGCTTGCAATTGTACATGGGCTTTACAGCTGAGCATACAGAACTTCAGCCGACACAGCCCAGACAAATTGTCTTCTCGAATAGGGACAGCCGGTTCAAGCTCGACAAACCACTAAATAGGTGTACAGCTTTCGTTTCGATATCCGTTTCTTTTGGGAGTACTAGCTATAAAGTTGACCGGAGCCAATAAGAATATTGGTGGAGGTATCATCAGTAAGCAATTCCGAGGTGGCTCCGGCACCGGGATCGCTTTTCAGCTTCCCTTACTACGCTTCATTTGGAACTTGGCGGCGCCACAGCCCACCTCGGGACCTCCACATCACCCAAACCCTCGAATAAAGTCACACACAACTGGCAAAGGCTGAAGGTGGATAGTAGCCGAACCAAATATGGCTTATCAGACAACGATAAAGCTGGTCCCAGAGAATGGCTTAACTCGCGGAACGTCAGGGCTGAACCGAAGGAATTCCACCTCACTCTCGATTCTCCTCAACGTTCATAATCTTTTGAGAACTTCCCGATATCTATTTCTCAAGGCGCATGAGAGACGACACCAGGCTCTCGCAGCATAGACACCAGCGCTATCATAACTTTCCACTCTTCCAACCATGGCGAAACCTCCAAAGCCTCGAAGAGCTAGGCGACACGCTCACTACCCCCGCCTCCCATTCTTCATCTCCCGCTTCTTCCAATTCGTGTCTGGAATCGCCGTCATCGCGATAATATACTTCCTAGCCAGCCACTTCGTCCGTTCAGAAGTGCATGTACCGAAGATATTTCCCATGATAATTAACCACAACAAAGCAAACCGATTCGACGCACCATGGTTCTGGGTAACGGTAGGATGACCCCAGTTCTCCCAGTTAAGGCTCCTTAGGGCAAGTTGATTGAATGGTGGTTTGCAGATTCACATTGCGGCACATGTCACAGTCTTCGCCCACATTTCAACCTCGATCCTGCACTGTCTCCACCGCCTCAGTCCAATGTATAATTTGGGCGTTAATCTTTTGGTATTCGGAGGCTGGGCTGTGGGATTTGGTGGCTTGGTAGCTTACTCCATCCGCTGGAAAGTGGTGCAATATTGTGACAGCAGTCTCTCATGTCGCCTATACGAAGCTGTGCTCGCGTGCTGCGTTATTGCGCTGTAAGTCTGCATTGTCCTATCCCTCTATCGCTCCCCTCTCCTCTAGCATATTTTGATACAGTGGCGTGTTTGGATAGTGTATCCACCCTCTGCGCCCTCATCCTCGATATCATAGTGATGAAACGTCACCGCAGGAGCGTTTACCACAACATTGAAAATACGGGTGGGAAAGGCTTTGGCTTTGATGACGATGGGATCTCCATGCGTGCCCAGCCTCTTCCCGTTGATGCTGGACTTCCGGATTCAGGGCATAGAGCAATTGATTTGGGGAAGTATGAGCCGAGACGTGGGGAGCCGGGTTCCAAGGGTTGAAGGGGTGAGGAATGCCTGTGGCAAGGTCGGAAAGGAGGAAATGTTCCTGTCGAGAACGTGCTGATTTATATATGGAACCTCGCGTGGCGGGAACAGTGGCACACCAAATTACCCAAATCAACACAAGGCCAAAATATACGTTTGAGACTACCGGGAATGTGACATAGACGTACGGCCTGGAGGTAATCCCTACTTAATTTAGCTCGCGCTATTTGGCAGACCGCTAAGACTCCTAGAAGTCCTTTAGCCGCTTTCGCCCATGGAGCAAGAACCTAAAATTTTAACCCTGAGTTTTAATACATATTTCTGCACCCTAGATACAGACCTTTTATAAGGCTCTTTTCTTAGGCTTTCTGACTCTTCAAAATTTCCCTCTTATATAGACTATATAACCGACCGAAACCATTCGAAGGGTCTTGGGCGCATATCGTTTATTAAGGCCCAAATACGCAGTAGAGGACCTCAACCCCTACCGCCAACCCCGAACTCTACCCTAAGAATCTGCCTAGATTACCTCTTGTGTTGCAGACATGCTGATTTCATGTATAGGGCTTGCCTAGTCAAGGTTGGGCTCTTTACTCGTAGCTTTATAATGTTATAAAGCAGGTCACAAGATAATTTTTAGGCTCTAAAGAGTGGAAGGAAAGAAACACCATAGGCAGAGCTCAACTGAGCCATTGCAGCATCTTTATTTAGACTGGGACGGTGGTTTTTCGATAATAAGGTGAAGATATCTCGGACGAGATTTTGCACCTTCACTACCTCAACCAGAGTTATCCATCACCTGCAATTCGAGTTTCCCGATTCTCAACGAGCACATCTTCCTCATTCACTTTTGTGATCAAGCATCCCAAGTATATTTCCTGACTCACACAGATTCAGTTGAGTAATACGTCATCGCTGCATGTAGCCACAGTCATCCCTTTCTAGCCCTGCAATCGCGCCGTAGCTGCCACAACTTTCCGCATCTCATTTAAACACTTGGGAAAGGCAGCGTCCCCCAAAAATACATTTTCTACGATATTTTCATCCCAACGTCCGCTATGACTCTCCAAGCCCAATCATAGGAGGAATGATTGCGGACAACACCGGATGGAGGTGGGCTTTCTTGAATAAAGTCCCAATTGCTGCTTGCACAATTGGCATTTTCATCATCCTTCCCCCGCCGGAATTTTCCGGGCTTCAACTTTTTCTGTCTTTGAAAAGGTCAAATGTCTAGACCCTATCGGAGCATTACTGTTAGTTTCAGGGCTTACCTGTCTAGCCTGTGGCTTGCATATAGCATTCACTTCAACTTGGGCGTCTGTAGGGGTGATAACGCTACTGACGTTTACTGTGCTGCTCCTGGCCCTTTCCGCTTCTCACGAATACTTTACAGACTTTAGTATTTCTCTTTTACCTCAAACGATCCTTTCGAAGAGAGTTTGTTTGGACCTGCTGCTGTGGCCTCTTCTTCCGCTACTTTGACATGATAAACTACGTATATGTCCTATCCTTCGTTTACCAGGTTAGCAACTCATCGTACCAACACATTCAAGGCCATACTAACATGTCTCTAATTACAGGTTGTGCAAGACCATCCACCCCAGTCCAGCACCGTCCGTTTCCTTCCTTACGCGATTCTGAACAGCATTACATCAGCAGTCACCAGCGCATCCGTCTCTAGAGTTCGATACTCTGATCCGTTCTTCATCTTCGGAGGCATCTGGTTTTGTATAAAGGCAGGCCTGATCCAGGTTTTTGCTGTGGACACCCCGCTGCCGAAATTGATGGGATAGGAAATAATATTCGGGGTCGGTGCAGGCTCTTCGCTCCTCGCATGCGTGATGCCCAGTCAGACCCTCCTCTTCTCCCCGCCATAGACAGCTCCCGGGTACGACTGTACCCTCCCAACAAATGCTCAGAGCCTCGCTAACGCCTCCACCTCTAGCTCGTGGAGCGTGATACTTATCAACTTGTGCTCCAAACCTCCATCAACTCCGAAATCTCTACCAAGAGAAATGTAATAAGCACCCATTAACACATCATCATCCAATAATCCCCGGTCTAACCACAGTGGCTTCCTTATACTTGAAAGATGACAGTACCGGCCAACCAGGAGCTCTAACACTCCGAAATCTGAACTTGACTGTGCTTGAAAATGCCGAACTACTTTACTTCTCTGCCTGTTTCACTGCTGAAAATCCGTCTAAGGAGTTTCTGGATGAGGGCATCACGATCGCAAATACATTCCAACCTCTTGGATTCCCACATATCATAAGCACAATCTGAGAGGCTGATGTCGACGCAGCTGACCAGCTAGCACAGCTATTTTACGATCATGTGCTTGGAAAGCCGGGAGTATTACGAGAGTCCTGTGGCGAGGCCAAGTATGCCTAGGCTTTTCATAAAGTACTAAACGATCTGCGAGCCGGGCATGGACGTGTTGGGAGACGCACAAAAAAATTGCAACGAAAATGTCATTGCGTGGGCTCCTTTCATATATCTGGGTTGCAAGAATGTCCATCGCACCTTCTACTTAGTGAATATCTTGTTCAAATTATTCGAACAACATTTTCTCACTCCACCAGACGACATACCGTTCGACAGTACCGCAATCCCTTTTAATCATCACCAACCATTACATACTCAACGTCTTCCTCTCCCTCTGCTTCGTAATCCTCCTCAATATCCATTTGAATACATTCCATTTCGGCTCCAACCGTGGCCTGAAAACTGGCGTCTGGAACAGTCGGCTAATGAGCTCTAATGCCTATCCACAGGTTTTCTTCAACCCAAATGAATAATATCGCGTCAACGAGGGTCCGACACTTGGTAGTCATGTGTGACTCTTTGTGATCCTCATACCCATCGCTAAGCTGGCCTTAACCTTCTTATCACCGCGGAGGGCGTGAAACAACTGCTTTGGTTGCTTGAGCCGATACATATATCCCTTATCCGCAGAGATTATGCATGCACCTTTGTCCCTCTTGTAAATCATTGCTTATAAAATATTGCCAACGGTCGCTTGAGCTTCGGTGCTTGAACCGTGCGGTAGGGAGAATTTGAAGTTGTCTTTTTTAATGTAGCCTATGCCTTCGCTAAGGGCAAGATCGCCTATGGCGTTTTCGTTTGGTGAGGATTTGTTGGGCACAAGACTACCTAGACAGACTCCATTTCTTGTGTAGGGGATATAGGTGAAGATGAATGCGGAGTGTGGCATTATTTTGAACGCTGGGGAGTTTTTAGAGTGATGAGATTTTCAGAGACGATGGCAGTAGATAATCATATAGAGTTACAGATATTTGGATATATAGCCAGATTTCAGCATATAAATCTCGTTTACCTACTGTAAGAGGGACATATTATCGTTATAGCTCGGTTATAAGCTTGTCAGCTCATTCGAGTGGACAATCTCGATCGGTTATTTGGGGCCCTTGAATCTCTAGGGGGATGATCTTGTGAGTCCATTCGGTGGCATGGAGATAGTAGGTCGGATAAAGCAGTTGACAATGTCCTTGAAAGAATCTGGTTATATGGTGTTGAGGATGAGTGGTAATTATGCCTCAGGCCTGAGGTCTCCACTGTCCACCACGGAGCTGTCACTGGCAAGGCCATCTTGGCAGATACCTCGGAGTTTCAGTCTCTCCGAGCCGATGGACACTGACAGTATCGCGCAGCGCAAAACGAACTCCGTGAATGTTTAATTAACAACCCCCTTTGACTCTTCGGAAGACCATCCAGCGCCATTTTAGCGTTTCTGTGACACTACCTCCAAGAGAAAATACCGGCATTCGAGTTGAAGAAATGCATCCTGATCCTTCTTCTCGTCTCGACTTCAGTCATTCTAGATCTGACAGACAACAGCCCTCACCTACATCTTACTCACGTCACTAAAGAAAATTTTGTGCTACTAACTGAAGGGCATCCCAAGGGCTCCCCCCTGGTCAAATTCAGTAACTCAACGGATTGACGTTTCAGGTAGACCTCCTTTCAATTCCATTTTGCTTCGTCGAAAATCTCCGACTCCTCGGCCTTTGTGGTAGATATTCAAGATGAAGCGGTTTTCTAAAGTTCGCGCTTCTCCTTTCCTAGCCCTTCTTAGTCTAACATGGATTTAGTACCGAGATCCTAATCGATCAATCCAAAAGTGGTTCACCACCATCAAAACCCAGGGCGATGGCTTCAAACCGATCAAGCGGTTACGAATCTCCATACTCGACCTCCCTGATGAGCTGTTACTTAGGATCGCATCATTTGTCCCTACCCAGAATGGTCAGATCGGGGCCAGACGTTTATACTCTCTATGTCTCGTCTCTAAAGCATTCGCCAGAACTGGGCAAGAGATTATGCTCGAGGATTGCGATCTTACTACAGGCCATATTGACACACCTGGCTCATATGTTATCTTGGATCGGTTTCTGCGAAGTGTCATCGATAGACCTGACTTAGCACACAAAGTTAGAACACTTCACTTTACAGTAGGGCATCATTACGCTTGGACCCACAACCACCGCTGCTGGACCGATAACTCGGGGCATTTGATAGATACGGTGTCATATATGTCTGAATCTGTGCGCAAGTGCATACCGACATACAATCATTTGCAACACACTTGGCTAAATCAGCTCAGGTGTCGCTCAAATGATTCGTATGCAGCTGTGATCGCCTGGCTTCTCTTGCAGTTCCGTGGCCTTCTAAACCTCTATGTGGAGTTAGAGAACCGGGCTGACCTACCTCCGCTGATAACTGCTCTTGGTTCAACGACTCCACCCCTCATCCTTGGCTCCCTGAAGAAACTCAACGTCAATCGTAGTCATGGACCGGTTTCTATTCTCGGAAGGCAAAACAGCCTGCTATTCTTCTCATCTGTACGGAAACTTGAGGTGAAAGTGGAGAGCCTCTATCATGTAGCTTGTCGACCCAGAAGCAGGCACGTGGGCATGTCAAACCTCACATCCCTCGTTTTACGTGGCACGACTTATCCCGGCTTCAATGCATCTTTCATTTGTTGCATTAAGGCGCTCCGATCTTTTACGCTATACTCCAACGCCAACTGCAATATGATGGATCTGCAAGCCGGCCTACTCACCCAATCCACCTCTTTAGAATACCTCAAACTGAGCGTCGCTATGAGTCAGCTAATAGGACCAAATCCTCTCGGCTGGCTCCATTCCTTCGGGCGCTTGAATACCGTTCACATCTCCCAAGTTAGACTTCTAGGCGATACAAAATACCGAAACTCTACATCTCTACTAGTCAATATCTTACCTCCATCCATCGAGCGACTTGAACTCGATGTGACGTGGGTTCAACTAGATGATAGGTACCGTCACCCTCAACTCGCCACTGCGCTTGCTGAATGCCCACCGAAACTGAAACATATTCATTTCTATACCTTTTCAAAGAAAGATATGGATACGATGGTGAGGCGCACTACGTTTCCAGTTGAGAGTTACAAATGTATGTTTACGCGCGAAATCCATGCATAATATCATCTAAGACAACTTGGAGGTCTTTGAAGGTATTCATTGAGTAGGACGTAGTACTTTTGCTGTCGCTAAGACTTTTGCTGGTTGTGGAGAAGCTCTTTGCATGGAATCGACGCAGTAGGTTCCACAGGCAAAGCACCGTCCACTATATTGATTGAGCCATGCTTCCCAATCCAAATTGTCCGTAGTATTGACTTGCGATGAATCGGAGAAGTAACACTATTCATCAATAAACTTAGAGCCTGCTGGCCGTTGAATCAACGTCTCGGGATCCGTTTGGTCACGCTGAACCGGCAACTAGCTCCAAGGCTCGCTCCTCAAATTCGACCACTCCTCGACCACAAGACTTCCCCCACCGCCGTGCCTGGTTGCATACAGTGACATGCCGTCACCTGCCATATAAGAGTATCAAACAACAACATCGAATCTCCCTCTCCTGAATTCCAAGCTCCTTTTCAGCTTCACGGATTACGGCAGTTTCATACTACCCCTATCCAGCCTCGCTCCATCACCAAGTACGATGGTTTTTCGACAACTTTTAGGCAGGTTCCAGATTCACCGGTTCCGATGGATCAAAGACTCCAAATGTTAGCCTCAAATCCGAAATCCCAACTCTTGTCTGCATCGTCTCGCTTCGTATTACGGATCTATGCGGAGACACTATGTTGTTCCAACTATGAAGCCACGCGTTTCGCTACGGAAAATGCCAGCTGCGAACTTCGCAACTGAAAGTCACGGCAGCTGCATCGCTATTTGCTGCTTAAGATATCCTTATGGGGCGTATGCGATCTTCGCTCTTGTGGTATATATTATAATAGAGTAACAATTTCAGGAGGGCTGTTTTGTCCATCAAAATCGCACTAGGAAAACAGCTTCTACACCACAATTCCTTTCGTCTCGTCCCTTCTTTTCACTTTTCAATAAATATCCGTCACATACTAGATACTCAATATCCACCACTCCCTCTCTTCTCTTGATGAGTGTCAAATTGCAAAACCTCATGACCTGGGGCAGCGGCAATCAGACCCTCATCAACGACTCGATCCTATGCACGTTGCAAACATGCGGTTTGACGCTTTCCAGTTTACTCTATATTCCTAACCTTGCAGGTTACGCTCCTTACTTGGAAATTCTCGGCCTCGTGTTCTCTCCAGATCGTTCCGAGTATCTTTTACCGTACCTGGGGTTTACATTCGCCATATCCTTTGGCCTGGTACGTATACTTCCGCCCCTATACTAGCGTTAAAAGCCATCCACATCAATTCAACCCTTGAAACCCAAAGGCTTTTAAACCACTCTATCTATCACAGCAATCCCTCCACCGCCTTGATCACCTCCCAAATTCTAAATCCCATTCCCCAGGCCCTCGAAATAGTTGCCTATGTCGGCCGCATCCAAACCTAGCCACGCCTTCCTCATCTACCTTATCTGCGTCACCATCTCGCCGGCTCTCCCCTGCGCGGCCATCTATCTCTGCTCGCGCGCATCATCACCATCCATGGCGCGCGCTTTCTTCCGCTTCAAGCCTCGCACCTAAACCCTCATCTTCTGCAGTTGCGACCTGTTCAGCCTGGTACTGCAGGGGCTTGGCGGCGGCATCGCGTCCACGGCAAAAAGCTATTCGGAGAAGAATACGGAGAAGGATATTATGGTTGCCGGGTTAGCGTTTCAGGCGGCTAGTTTAATACTCTTTGCGGTGTGTTGTTCGGAGTTCTTCTGAGGGTGTGGGTGATGGAGGGGAGAGGAGATGGATGCAAGGATTGCGGACGTGGAGGGATCGGGAAGGGTTTGATTGTTCTTATGGGTGAGTTCAAGTCCACGTCCACGTATCCCCTACACAATCTCGAATTACTATTTGAAGGACTGGAGTACAAGATCAGCATTCGGAGCACGGACTAACACACCGCAGCCGCCGCCGCCGTTATTCTCACAATCTTCGTCAGCTACGTCTTCCCCTGCGTAGATCTTTCCCAGGGTTTCAATGGTAAACTATTTAACAAGCGGATCCCCTTCATGATCCTCGACGGGCCCATAGTTATTATCGCCATCATGATACTTACAATTCTGCATTTTAGGTTCGGATTCCAGGGCTCCTGGAATGCGGTCGATTTCAGATTCAGTCTTTCGGACTTGAAGTTTGGGCAAGGAAAGAGAAAGGAGGGAGAGAAGAGTGGCGGGAGTAAGCTCGAGATTGTGCAGACTGAGGATGGGTAGGGGGTGGATCGAGGTCGGTGCGACTGGGAGCGGAGGGGGCTGCGAATCGGGAGAGGGAGACAATTAGGACTAGGTAGAAGATTAGATAGCATAACGCAATATTGGCTATTACTCAGTGTGGTGGTAACACATACGTGAATACTTAGATTCCTAGCTCAATGTGGGGGCGATATAGAAGTAGATTCTGTACAAAAAATGAACATGGTGTTCATCTCTCTTGCAATACTTACGCTAGTCCTGAATTGAGAGAAGCTGAAAGGTCGAGGTCCTAGACGAGTGTTAGTTGTCCTGAGCCGAACCGCCAGTGCAAGTTACGTTGCTGGTGGGATCCGGTCAAGATAGGACGCCGCACAGACTTCCTTTGCTTTTTCCTAGCCTTGTGAAATGACCTCAATAGGATTAGCATTGTATTTGTAGTATACATCTCCTGTTTATATATAGAGGTCTAAATCAGAATCTCTAGAAGGTTATACTGCGTCTGGCTCCTCTTGCAGAGGTAGCAATGCTATTCGAACGTGGGCGTATACATTTGAGAGCCTTGTCGGTGATTAGTAGATGCTGAAGTTAATCTGAAGCCGATTGAGCTGTGGAAACTAGGCTGGTGTGAGTTCGCTCAGTTCTCGGTGTCAAGAATATGACGCATCTCCGGCTCTATTTCTTCCTGAATGCGACGAGTGGTTGAGAAGCTGCCATTTTGTGACTTTTCACGTGATGACAGCGATGTAAGCCCCAGGTTTGGTGATTGTAGCTAAACCACGCGTTCACCAGTCGTGGCAGTGAGTAACCCTTTCGGTATTAATAAATCTGCGGCGCCTCTTCTACTCTTTCTCTACCAGAGTCTACTCCAACTCAACACAACCAAAAGACAGTGTCGGACTGACCTACACATCAGGTGACCGAAATGTTCCCCCGTCCCACGGTCATTGATGCAAGTCATCTAAGCGGTCCCACACCAGCACACGCATTCAACTTCCACAACTGTGAAGATCCTCAAAGGCTGTGCTACAGTTTCGCTTCGACGACTCCGAAGTTGACACTGCTGACACCAATTAGTATGGATAATCAAAGCTCCACAACAACGACATCCGAAGGACCATGTAAAAATAGACAAGATCGGAGAGCAGCTGAGGTTCCACCTTCTACCTTCTGGATCTCCCTAAATAGCTTCTTGGTATGATCTATGTGCGTATGCTGGTATCCTATGGCTGTCTCTTTGTCAAAGTTTGCAATACCCAGATGGCCGGCTATGTGACGCCAGCAGGGGTAGATCGCGGGAGAAGGTGGTAATTACTGTCTCTAGTACTCAGTAGAAGTCCCAGGCTGACGAAGACCCATAGAATCATCTGGCCCAGTTCGTCCGCATCCTTACCGCTCTTTTTGGCTCTTTCACGGGAGCTCGGAGGTGACTACGTATCGTATGGAAACTGGGGTGAGAGTGTTGGAGATCCCTCATACAGCGTGGCGAGTTTGAACGTCTTCTACACATGCCGCCAAGTCTATGGGGAACGGATCCGATCTTCTATCACAAGACGACGTCCCGCTTCCTTGAAATAAGCGGAGTCTCAATTGCTACGCGTTTAGCATTCATCCAGGACAAGACGTCGACCTCCCTCGATCAGATTCAGAGGATCAGTTTTACAATATCCATTGGCTCGCAGAACCAGGTTGACAAGCACTCTTAGTTTCTGCTCTGCGCTATGTTGGCACATTCGGTTGAATCACAATATCTCAAACTGGTTTTCGGGCCTGAAAGTGTAGGTGCTGGTTTAGACACAGAGTTGTTGGACCCAGCGATTCTCCTATTCGAGAATACAGCAGTCACGGAATCTCCAGGCATCTAATGACCCAAAAAGTTACTGGACATCAGGATTCTGAAAGAACTAAATATACTCTACGCATGGGAAGTAGGGGTGGGTACACGAATTGCTTATAGCATTTATTAGTAAGGATTGAAATTTGCGATGCTGGATCACTAGCAGAGCCCTGGTGGTAGAGGTGATCTTAATGGCAACAAAGAAGCTCGAGATGTTCGATAGAAGGGAATGAGAATAGCCAGATGGCTACGTACTTCGTTGGCGGTTGGGAGTCGAGGGTAGTAATCTAGGCGAATAGAGGGAGCTACATTGGATGCATGGCACGGTAGAAAATTGTCGAAAAAAGAAGAGAATCAAGCGGCCAATCTGTCTCTCGAGTGGACTACAGTTGAACAGAAAGAGATGTTTCCATAAGTAATGAATAAAAGAGGACGTCCCTCCTGAGACTGCTTTCAAATTGTGATTGTAGTGAAAAGGACGAGTCTTCCAGGTTGATCGATCAGCCTCGAAAATCCCATTTGCTTACTAACCCTGCCATACGGGTTTATCGTTCTGAGGAATATGTCGCCTATGATGCAACACTACCATGTACTTTCGGTGAGATCCTTCCTTCGATCACGACGTTTACGGCCGACAGGCTTGCAGGATTAGATCAATCCTTTCCCTCCTTTGATAATGGCTCAGGATGAGTCCTTTATACTCTGCTCAGCTACAAATGCGCAAGACACGGTTTGTGTGCATCTCCGACACTCACAACCAGACACCTAAGCTTCCTCGAGGAGATGTATTGATTCATGCTGGAGACTTGACGAACCAAGGAAGTATCTCCGAACTGCAGAAGACAGTGGCTTGGCTGGAGGCGGCAGATTTCGAGGCAAAGATTGTGATTGCTGGTAGCTATCCTTCGATCCTACCGCGAGCAACTCTGACTTGAGTCTCTCCAGGGAACCACGATATCACCCTCGACAGCAAATTCTATGAGCAGTATGGACATTCCTTCCATAACAAGCACTCGCAAAGTCCAGAAGCGTGCCAGAAGCTGTTCGTCGAATCCTCCTCAATAACCTATCTGAAACATGAGCCTGCTGCAGTCTATCTACGGTCACCGACCGGGCCCCATACCCATTTCGCGGTCTTTGGTAGCCCTTACTCACCTATTCTGATGAACTGGGCATTTCAATACAGTGAGACGGAGTCTGCTAAGCTGTGGGATCAGATCCCAGTAGACACAGATATCGTTATCACCCATACACCTCCGAAACACCATCTAGACACAACTGGCAGGGGACATTCTTCAGGCTGCGAGGCTCTCACAAAGGCCCTCTGGCGCGTGCGTCCGCGATTGGTAGTTTGTGGACATATACACGAGAGTCGAGGTGCCGAGCGAGTGCGATGGAAGCTCGATTCTCCCCGAGGTGAGGTTCTGGAAGAAGGAATAAAGGCCTGGACGGATCCTGGGGCTGGTAATAACAAGCAATCACTGGTGGACTTGACAGTCAGAGGGCGGAATCCTTTGGACAATGACGGTGCGCGGACACGTCACGACCCCTCGCAGTCGAGGAGTGGGGACCAGCCTCAGGTTCCTCAGCCTGATGCTGTTGACTTAATGTTGCTTTCGGAAGGTGTCCGAAGTAGCCTCACTGGAAGTAGGAAGATGGCAGTGCTACAAGGCTCTCCTGAAGACCCGCAAGAGCTACCAATTAAGGCCGAAGGGTTGCTGTCAGATATGCCTGACGTGGAGGCCTTCGAGGGAAGGATGGGTAGGAAGGAGACTTGTATAATCAACGCTGCTATCATGGCAGCTAGTTGGGGAGGAGGTCCCAAGCGTTTCAACAAACCCATCGTAGTAGATATTGATCTTCCAGTTTGGACAGCTACGACGGAAAGGGTGATACTTAATGATGTAGAAGCGGTTTTAAGCACTGGTTCACAATAGAGGAACAGTTTCTTGCCGATGCTTCATGATCTCATTGCGTCTCCTACAACGGGCGTCACTGATGCTCTCAATGGTTCAACTGCCATTGATATCTGTAGCATCCCGCGCAATCAAAGCCTCACACGTCTCGCAGGTCTGATTTACACGAAGCAAGCTCCACGTTGTGGGTGCAAGCGGTTAGGGCGTTACGGCTGGGCTGACTCTCCCGTATTGATTGGCATTGATTCAGCGAGATCCTTGCTCTCGTGCCCCGCCTTTCTCACACTCCCCGCAATGATCCCTTATCGATGGTAAGGGACGGGACGAAACGAATGGTGCCAATATGGGTGCCTTGCGCGCTGCCTCGGTGCCCAATTGAAGCAATATCGCAGGACGATCAGTGGTAGCCTTCTCATTAGGAGGCAGTGTTTGGACCTCAACACATCGGAAATCGATAAATCAATGGGCTTTGTCCCTCGTCCTCGATTACAGGTCACAGTATGTATCGCCTCGCGACCGCCCTGTGACATGACGGGCCAGAAGATCTCGGACGTCGATGCAAGCGCTGGGGATTGATGCGTATGGGCAGCACTGAAGTCACACCACAGCAACCCAATCCACGATGGGTTCTTGGGGGGTCCGGCACGTCCTGCCCATGAGGACGGAAGGTTTCGCGATGAAACCTTGGATGTGCCCAGGTGATGAGCAGACAAGTGGGCGTACTTTTCGGCCTTACGGCGGACGCTTCGTGATGTCTCGAGAGACGGCGTTGTCCATCATTCGAGTGGGTTGTGGGAGATAGTTCCAATTGGGATTGATCCCTATGAATTTATTTTTTTTCTTCCGTTCAAATCAAAATTTCTTCCCTCGCAAATTAGTGAGGCTATGGTGGTGGTGGATAGGGAATCTCTTTGATTGATAATACTGGAGCTGGAATGCCCCCGAGTCTTCTGGATCGCAACTGGAAGAAGCTGCAGGAGGTCCCAAACCGCCGACCTGATTGGCGTAGTGTTTCTAACCGCCTGCGAGGGTATCTGCATGACCGGTCTCAGCGGCTTCCGCGATTTGCGGATGGTGGCTTAAGCTTCGGTAGGTACATTGAGAGGCCTTTTCAGGACTGGCTGGCCTGGAGCCATGCGGTCTCCGAGGGGCTTGTCGTGGGACCAACTCGCCATCGAAGTCTGCATTCAGCCAGTAGACTTCAACTCCAAGACAGCTGGACTCATGGTGCGCAGCACTCGCGAAGGTACTAGCATCAACCGGCTGGACGTGAGACCAATAGCGGTGAAAGTGACTAAAGCCCGACACTCCGTCTCCTCATTGAGGAATTTTACTAGGGAATCAGCGGCGTGCAGCTCAGACCGTTCATGTCCATCATCTCAATCGAGCATCCCCTAGCCTTGTGGATTTGAGGGTGAGGGCTATCTTAACAAGTCCTGCGCCATCAGCTGCCTCGAAGGGCATATTATCCAGGCAAACGAAGGACCCGAAACACCAACAGACACCGCAGCCTCACCTCGGAACACGATTTACCCTTGAGAAGGTTGCAGCAGTTGATTAATTACTACACTATATTCCCTTGATCCTGCCACTTCTCGCTGCTTGTTCCTGAGTGCCCTGAAACGCTCGTCTGAACCGAGTGACGTACCGACTTTTCACCGCCAGATCATCTGTCGAGACCAAACTAGGCCGACGAGGAGACCACCAAAACAAACCATCCACAGCGACACAGCCTCCTTCGCTCGACACTGCGAGCGGTAGCTGTTGCGGCCTTTTGATATCGCTTATCCAGGCGTGGGAGTTCGCCACAGAAGAGACACGTTTCCCTCTGCTTCCATTCTTTGCCTTCATCCGACTTCTCCGCAAGCCTATTGCTTAAACCTGTCAGGTACATGCGACGGCCTTCAACACCTTAATCAGCATAATTAACCACCGACTGCCGATATCTCCCCACGTCTACCATCGCCGACCTCCACTCTGCTCGACACTATATCATCCGTTTGAACACCGACGCTTCGTCGTTGTCGTCCTTCATTGACAAACGCTTGCACCGGACAGAGCTGCGCTATTATCGCCACTACATCCGGCAAACTCTCTCCTTGAATACATCTCCTCCCTGGATGAGCAACCCCCCAGGAACCAACCAACTCTGCATCCTTCAACCACTCCTTCCATACAAACTTCACTTTACACACTTCGTCACTCCCTCATCATAATCATGACCTCGCCATTACCACCTGATCCCTACGCTGCTCTCGGAGTCCCGGAATCAGCAGATTCAGCAACCATCAAGTCGACATACCGGAAACTCGTTCTCAAGTGCCACCCTGACAAAGTCACAGATGAATCGCTCAAGAAGCAAAAGCAGGAGGAATTCCATAAAATTCAACAGGCCTATGAGATCATTGGCGATGAGGAGAAGCGGGCAATGCACGACGCAGCAGTGCGACTAGCTCAGCTCCGGAGAGAGAAGCTAGAGAAGAGCGGTGGTGGACCAAGGGTCGAGGTTCGAACCGCAAGCTACGATATTCGCACAGCAGTACCATCAGGTGCGGCATATGGAAGTCATGGACCACCACGTTTCGACGAACGCAGACCAAGCAGATCCTACGATGATGATAAATACTTCGATGACAGGTCGTCATCGAGGAAGTACGATGGCTACGAGGCATACCCAAAGCGCAGTTCGCCACGCACACCGCGCACCGAGAAGGAGCCAGTCAAGGCCGCACCGAAAACCAACGATAGAACGAGGTCGGAACAGCGGAAGACTCGGGAGAGAGATGAACGCAGAGGTCGTCGAGAAAAGTTCTCCTTCGTCGATGACGACGACTCCTCCGATGGCAAGGCTCGTTACGAGGCTGCCTATAGGAGACGGGACGAAGACGCTCGGAGATTTGCCGAGGAGGAAGGGGTCAGGAAGGCTGCGGCCGAAGCTCGACGAAAAGCCGAAGAGATCAGACGAGCAGCGGAGGAATCCACATCGAGGCCAGCTCGTCGGAGTGAAGATCGAGAGGACTATTTCGTCGATGACCGAACGCGAAAGCTGAACGAAACGCAAGGCAACGCCAAGGACTACATCCAGCGTGCCAGGGCCTCAGCTGATGCTGATCCTCGACCGTCAACCACTCGAACAACCTCATCGAAAGAAGCACGACCAGATCACTACGAAGTCCGCTCGCGAAGGGATCGTTCAGAAGCCGTTCGAAGATCTTCCGCTCGTCCACGAGAACGAGAAACGTCCCGACCTGTCTCCTCCGGCCGAGACAGTCACCGAGAACGGAAACATTCATCTTTCCCCGAAATCGTCGAGTGGGATAATGAAAGAGAAAGAAAGCCACCTTCATTCAAGCAATCGTTTTCATCACCAGCAGATATAAAGACCGTTCCGCGTGTCACCCCTCAGCGTTCACACACAGAATCGACGGCCTATGACCACCGTCGCACAGAGACGTCGCCGACTCCTATGTTCCGCCGATCGGAAACCATGCCGTCAGTTCACACAACACCAGCTGCTACTGCTACGAGGAGAAAGGAGTCAATACCCGCTCGATCCTCCACTCTCCGCAACTCAGAAACCGTGCTACCCAACGACTCGGGCTACTCGAGTCCTGGAACACCCGAAACTGCCTTCCCGTCGGTGCCACCCTGTCAGCCAACGACCTCAACGAAGACATACTACTACGGAACACCAGGAGGCGGCGTCAGTCTCGCTCCAGAGGATATTGGTCTCATTGGCCACCGCACCGTCCTACGGGAACCTGGTCGTCGAGCTCGTTCACCCTCGCCATTACACAATTTCGAGCGTCCTCCGTTCTCTGCATCCCGAACAATCCCCATACCGGCATCGGTTTCTCGTCCCAGCGCGCCACCCCGTGCAAACACCTTACGCGTCCCGCCTCCTCCTCTCGGCCGCTCCGCAACCATTAGCCACAGTCCTGAGCGCCGACCTAGCCTAGACATCAAAGAACGCGGACGGTCACGCGAATTATTCGGCGAGATCCCTAAGCGCCAGCAGACCAGTTTTAACCCTGAATCAGTGAGCTGGGGCCCGAAGATCGGAAGAGAAGATATCATATATGGCAATAGAGGTCGCGAGAGGGTGGCTGCGGAGAGGGAGAGAGATTACACGAGACCGCAGCTAAGGAGGGGCGAGACATTTGCTTACTAAGACTAAGATTTGTTTCGAGAAGTTATATGGTGGAAGGAGGTTTTTTTTTTTTTTTTTTTTTTGTTAGGTGGGATTGATAAGGATAGGAATGGGAATGGGTATAAGGAATGGACATGGATATGGATGAGTGGGATATGGGATACGGATACCGGATTGTGGATATAGTTGGGCAATGCCCTTTATTATTCGGGGGTGTTAGGAGGCTTTTTCAAAACCAGCAGTGCTTTTTTTTTGGAGTTTTTGGTTATTTTCACTCTGGTGGCTCCTTTTTTTACACTTTTTTTCTTCGGTCTTTGTCTTTTTTATTCCCCCACCCAATCCCAGTCCTCAAGGCTTCTCTTACGGCTGAGGCCGCGATTGATGGTGGGTGTGGCTTTTACTACAACCTATAACTCAACCACAACGGCTGTCTTCGGTCATCACGACAGATAGCTTGACTGCTTTGTATATTTTCAAACTTCTTTTTCAATTTTTTTTTCTTTTTTGGTCTAGGTGGTCATCTCCCTCGCTCTGTCTCTCTCAACATATTCGTCTGGGTGGCACATGCTCTTTTCTGATTTACGTATCGCGGAGCGGACTGATGGCCGCAAAGACTCTCGTTTATATGACGCTGGACGCTCGCTTTTTATGAATCACGAAGGGATTGGGTTGCTTGGCTTTTTGTGTTCTACTTTCTCCATCTTTCCTCTCGGGCCGAGCTTATCGGTGGTGTGCGCGCGTGCTGGCACAGGGATAGGAAAGGCATGCGAATGGATGGCTGAAGGCAGTGAGTGATAGGAATGGGGATGAAGGGAGAGGATGGAGTGGGTGTGGAGGTGCGAGTGAGGGACTGATAGAAGGTGGTAGGGGGGAAGCTGCATTTGCAAAACCCATGCGCCGCTGGAAATTGTCCACCAATTAGTGAGCCAATCATTAGGGCTGAACCTGCCCTTGGCGAAAGTCTCGAGGCTCGACGCCCACCTTAAATTGGCATCTATAATGGTAGATAGTATCTACAATGGCAAAGGCTAGTTTGGGCATTCCAACTAGCGATTTTACTGGACGAAAAAAGCGTTATAGCGATGGATGGTGATATAACATTGGTTTTTCTATTCGATGTAGTTGCACGGGCCATCAAACTGGTAGACATTAACGGTGCTGCATGTGATTTCAGGCTTCGCTTCATGACTATGATCATGGAAGGAATACATGACTTTTAAGCAAATTGCAAGATCTTGGATGATCTGCTTGAGCTTGAAATCGTGATGCTTTTGTTAAAGGAGTGGATGAGAAGTCTGAGAGGTCTGTGATGAGGAGGGCCAGGTACCGAGGGTGGGGGGGGGGACTGAGTTTGCGTTTGCTAGCCCTGGAGAACAAGGAACAAAGAACAAGGGAGTAAGGACGGAGCCACCTGATCAACGTACGCGCGAAGATCTATGGGCGGACATGGCCGAAGTCGGGGGTGCCAAGGGTTTGTCAATGCGGGTGAATGACAAAGAGACACCAAAGGGAATTGGGCAGGCAGATGGGAGTCGGGAGTCGGGGAGGGTCTTTTGGGGGAGGCTCGGAAATGTGAGAGAAATTGAGATTTGGATACGCTTTTGAGGTCCTTGAGGCCTCTGTACGCAGTGCTCAAATGACTTCACCTCCACGTTATGAAGGCCTGGCTTGCTTCCGATCCTGCTCAATGGGCAAGAATTGCTATCCAGGAAGTGTGTTGAGAGTCTTGCTGTATGCGCAAAATAGGTTGGAGTTTGGGTTTCCTTTCGGGTATACCGTTCGACGCGGGCCTAAATAGGGTTAGGCTTGAGGTATTACCTATGTTATGGATCACACGATTCATTGTTCATCAGTGCGGAGCCTGGTAAAGGCGGAACCAATGCATTGATCCCTATCAACTAGCTAGAATAAAAAGAGAAGAAAAGACCCAATGAACCATAAACCTCCTTTCTTCATAGAGAGAGAGGATAAACTTTATGTCCAGCTAAGACCAAAAATTGACTCCAAAAAAAAAAGAACCCCAGGATTGGGGGTTGAGCTTCCGTGATTTTCGGAAGCGCGTGTAGTGCTAATGGAAACCAGGAAACAAAGCATCAAATGGAAGATCACTGACCCTAACAGACGTTCGCCTATATACCAATACCAAGCCACCATGAGGGAGAGGTGTGTGAGAGGGATGCTGCTTGTGAGCTTTACGCGCATTGCGCAATGAGGAATGTGTGGATAGTAGATGAGTAAAAAACAAGGAACACAAATGAAAATCAAGGGAAAAGCAGCAAAGGAGATCTCGGTAAAGAGAGTATATGGACTAGACGAACTCACTCGCGTTTCCAAGAATGGTTGAAGGCAGCCAATACATTTGCGTAGACACGGACATCTCTGACATTATTCTTCCAAGAGAAATTTTCTAAACGCCAGGGACGAGGACATATGGGAAGGAAATAGTGCATGTGTAATGTGTGTAAGAGGGGAAATGGTATGGATGCCACAAAGCGAAAAAGAGGTAAATAACAAATGAAATGGGGGTTCTGTTAGCCATGGAGAGATTGATACAGAAATATGTATGAATGTAAAGTTCAATAAAAGATTCCTCAACGCCTTGTCCTACTTTCTATTTGGCGAAGCGATATAATGATGTTCATTTGCTAAGATGATTGCGTCCGCACGTGCCAGCAGTATTGACGGCGTCGAGGGGGTCGTGTTGGTGGCGCAGCCCCCAAGGCGGTCTCGAAGCGGTGAAAGTGGCGACAGGAAAGGCTGGGGATCCTTCACTTTTCGCTTTGTGTGGAAATCGCCCTTTGCGCATCGTAGGGAAGTGCTCGCAAATTTCTGATTTGCAAAGCCAACTCTCCACGCATGGACGAAGACTTTTATTCTTGTTGTCTTCTTCTTCTTCTTCTTCTTCTTCTTCTTCTTCTTCTTCTTCTTCTTCTTCTTCTTCTGCTGCTGCTGCTGCTGCTGCTTCTTCTTGCTGTAGCAAGTGAAGGTACCTGGATACGCAGGCAACAGACGTACCGCATCATGGGACCCTGAGCCTTCCCAGTGCACAGTCCAGCTTGAAGCGAGATTTGTTTTGTTTCGGCCAAGGATTAAGGAGTGTTTCGAAAGCCCTGCACGCCGATCATAACACGTCCCAGATGTTCCGAACGATAGGGCTTACACCCTTTTGCACCGGGCTGCGCGGATCCTCATCAATTGGCTTCGGCGCTGTCCAGATGTCGCTGTTGTCTTTCCATTCCCGCTGATCACCTTCCTTTATGGTTTCATTTGAAGACGCCGGACTTGCGTCAGCACTGGGTAAGCCGAGGTCAATATGGAACGGATTCATCGTGAATTCCGATGCCCTTGGTGACATCAGCGCGTCGAGGTCATCAACTGCTGGGGGAAGGTTAGGGGACCGCGGTGGCAGGAGGGATTCAATTTCTGTTTGTAGCTTGTGTAGGTGACGTTGCTCATGCATGTTTGGCGAGGAAAATCTAGTCCGGAGTTTATTTTGCTTCGGCGGGGTTGTGAGGTGTATTTGTGAGCGAGCCTCTGGTGCAACGGCCTCTAATGGCGCCTCTATAGACTGGACAATAGACGGTTGTGGTTCTGGTGAGGAACCCAAGCTGTCCATCCTGCTAGCCGGCGGACTGGATAGTTTAAAGTTCGGGGGTGGCGCTAACGCTGGGATAGAGGGATGGGAATGCGCAGAGCTGTTCAGTGAAGCAAAGCCGTTGAAGTTCTCGGGCTGAAGCAGGTTGGACGGTGGATGAATCGGATGTGCGTGTCGGTGAGGAAATATCCCATGGATTTCAGCTTCGTTATTTCGTTCGAAGGCTGTGCCCGTGAAGGCTTCCCCAGGGAACTCGAACCGCCGAGGGGATGTTAGGCCAAAGGGATCTTCATCTGCAACGCGTGGTACTAACGGCGTCATATGGAATTCTACTGATCTGGGTGATGCTACTTCGAGCGCCATAGGTCCCTCTTCATTGGTGGTGAAGTCTCTGGGAAATTCGGTAGTTGTAGGAGACACGAGATCGAAAGATCGGTGAGAACCTGCCTCATTGGAGTGATCTTGGGGCGGAATAAACTTTGCAGAAGGCCCAAAGTTAAACCCGGGTCCTCGGGGCTCCTCAGATGGCTGTTGCTTTCGTAGACTTGGCAGATTGAAGCTTGCACCTTTGGGTGACAGTAAGCCAAAAGACTCATCAAAATCGTCCTGTTTTACGGGAGTCATATGAAATGACCGACCGAATTCGGTCGCTCTAGGAGACATGATTGTTGGCTCCTCGGATGGCTGTTGCTCTGGTAGACTTGGCAGATTGAATCTTGTGCCTTTGGGCGACAGTAAGCCAAAAGATTCATCAAAGTCATCCTGTTTCAAGGGCGCCAAATGAAACGATCGACCGAATTCTGCCGACCTTGGAGACATGAGTGGAGGCTCCTGAGTCTGTTGCCGGTCAATTGGAGGCGGCAAGTTGAACGAGGCCTGCCGTGGAGATAATAGACCAAAAGACTCGTCGAAGTTATCTTGTTTTACAGGTACCATATGAAATTCTGTCGATCTCGGAGACATAATTGAATATTCTTGTGGTTGTGGTTGATTAACGGGTGCGGGAAGATTGAATTCAGCTGCACGAGGAGATAATAAACCAAACGAATCGTCGAAGCGATCCTCTTTGAATGGGGCCATATGAAACTCAGCAGATCTCGGCGATGTAATCGACGGCGAGTTTCCCGTCATGTGCTGGTCATTGTCATGTTCCTTTTGCTTTTTGAAAGGCAGTTGCCGCGAAAAATTGGGGACAGGAAGCGTCTTCCACTCAGCCTGTTGTTCCAAATGCGCCCTCTGCTCCGTCCGCTGTGAAGGTTGTGGAGGAGCCAGTTTATTCTGTGTCACAGCCACAACAGGGACAACATGCCCTTTTGGATCCACGTAAGGCGTAGCTGAAGCAGGCGAAAGATCGTAATTAGTTTGACTTGAACCCCATGAACGACGGAAACCAGGGGAGAAAAATACACCCGTTGGAGCAGTAAGCGGACCCGGAGAAATAGATATCATGTTTCCGGTGCTTGCTCTCTGAAGAGCTGGGTCGTTCTCCGGAGGCAATGGTGCAGTTCGAGGTGTTCGCGACCCAGACGGTGTATCCATTTCGAAGGGGGAACGCCGTGGATTGCCACTGGATGATGCTGAAGGCAACCCAGCAGAGTTTCTCGGGAGAGCCAGTCCATATACTTGGTTATGGAAAGCGCGGTCTCCATTGGCTCTCAGAAGACCATTTCTGAACTCTTGCAATTGCATGATCAGATTCATGTTTGGCCCAATCCATTTGCTTCGCTTCTTCACCGCATCATATGCCTCCTGCACGCTGATCCCTGGATTCTTGAATAGGCCATAAGCAACAATCAAACTTGCAGAGCGACTGACGCCACATTGACAATGCACCAGGACTCGTTTGCCTTGCTGTACCCGTTCGTCGATGACTTGGACTAGCTTGTAGAGATCTGGAACAATATCGGTGTTGTGTTCCCAAGGAATGTGGATATATTCCGGAGTTTTGATGGGTAGAGCATTCGTCACATTCTCGAATTTTGTTGTCATTTCAGAGACGGGTGTTGCCTTGGGTGTGGTTGGCGAGCTATTCTGTGTATCGTTTGATTTTTCTCTTGTCAAACCGGGAATTGCTGCATAGTCGAGAGCAATGGGCCCAGTATTCGTAATCGGTTTCCCGTCGCGTCGGCGTGCTTCAAGATCTTGCAATGAATCCTGATTTGTCGAGGATGATGCGACAAATGGGTTCTTGACTTCGCTCGCAACGTTCAAAATTACGTCGTAATTCGCTGCCTGCTCAGCTGTAGGTTCAAAGTACAAGTAAACTCCAGATTCGTAAATACGTATCGGTCCATTCGGGTATGCGGCCGGTTTCTCCTCACGGGACTGCGGAATATCGAAATTGGGCTCCTGGTCTTCCTCTTCTTCCACTTCTATTGGTACTTCTGCGAAGCCATGTGGATTGGTCTTGAGAGGACGTAATGAAGGAAAATGCATCCCTCCGGAAGGTGCTACACTCGGAGAACACATAGGAAGCGAAGGCGATGACTGAAAATGGCGAAGCGTAGGACGGTTAAAGGATGGGGTAGAAGGTATCACCAGCCGCATAGGTTTGCTGTCATTTGCCGGGGTCTGAATGGTCAATCCTAGATTGCTCGGTCTCCTCTTCGGTGGTGTTGGAGGCTTGACAAAAGAAGGAGAGTTCGGCGCGGAGGAGGTTGTCTCCTTTTTCGCAACAAGTGGAAGAGATGCTGTCGAAGCAGCTCGGCTAGTATTTAACAAGCTGGATGTATTTACAGCAAGATTTTTCAAATTTCTTGGTTTTTTAGCCGGTGTGGTCGGCCGTTGAAGTTCGAAGAAATTCGCCTGAGGCTCCATGGAGCCCGTTTCTAATCGTCGAGGCCTAAAGTCTGCCACAAACGACGAGGGTATCATTTTGGCGTGAGGGGATTCTGGCGATGGCCCTGGCGATGGCTCAGTCATGGATGAAGAATCCATAGTGGATATAGTCGTCGTAGGCGAGGAGTCTGAAGATTCTGAAGCCGAAGTCGACGTGCTGTCTCGATGCTGGTGGAAAACCGAGAAGGGCGCGTTGGATGATGAGCTCGGACTGTGTATAATATTCCCGCTTGACGCAGGCCTTCCTAGAAGATCGCCATGAGCGCCGGTGGTGTGTCGCTCCGAATATTCCCTTAACCCTGTGTTGTTTACTTCCTCTCCAAAAACCGACATGAACGAAGGCATCTGCACAAAGGATCTCGAACTCGTCTGAACTGGCATGCTTGTCTTGCGAGGTCTAATGGGCCGTCCGGGAGGTCCTAACCCACGGGAACGTGGTCGTTGGCCTGAATTATCTTGCCCACAGGAAGCCCGACGTGGAGAGGACGGTGGAGAGGACGGCTGGGTGAAATTTTGCTCGAGCTTTTTGGAACGGAAAGAGGAATTAGATACTAAATCGGGTGTAAAGGATCTTTTCAAAGTGGGACTGTCAGCCTTTTGGAGCAAGGTGGTAGTGGCCATGTTGCCGTCGTTTTCGTAGAAAGAGAAAGTGCAATCGTGAGGAAGGTTGACATAAGATGTAAGACTCGAGTGCCGTCGAAGGGAAGGTTGTGGCGGAGGGGACATTGTCGAGTGTTGGCACAAGACGTTGAAGCGCAGCATGCTGCGGTGTGTTCAAAGGATCATGCTCGAAACACAATGGGCAACAGAGGAGTGAGAGGATGAGGCTTCAAAGCAAAATTGGGGCACGGGAAAGACTATTGAACGGACGCACCGGAATGCCAACAAGAGTGGCTGTCAAGCTTGTGGAAAGCTTGAAACGAGATACCAGATCTCGACTAAGCGCCAGAGAGAATGACTGGCCAGGCGATGCGCCTGTTCCTGGATGCAGCGCAAAGGAAGAAAAGTCGAGTATAGGACAACGACGAGCAAATGCGCAAAATTTTCGGATTAGAAGGATTGGGTTGAAGGCGCAATTAAAGTCTCACAGAGACGACGATACGGACAGCAGACCGGAAGAAGTGACAGCTGGGGTGTGGTGTTGTAGGGCAGGTGGAAGTATATTCCGTAAAGTTGGCTTGGCCTGCTGAGAGATGGAAGTCGTAGGCGCTGCGGCCGTGTCGGGGGAAGACAAGGAGGGGGGAATGAAAAGACGTCGAAGGAGGAGGGTGGTGGCAGGTGAGGCCGTTCGGGCGAGAAGAAGAGCGTCAACAGAGTCGAATGGCGAGTGGTGTTCTGGATGTCGCAAACGGCTTCCCTGAGCATGGGCGGCTCGAAAGCCCCAGTGTGGCCAATGGGCGAGAGGACGGATCTTTTTTTAGCAGCGCCAGCCGGCCATTCCAGCGCACAGGGGCCGCAGGAGCAATGATTGGCGTATGGAATGAGTAACCAGGCCAAATTGTATCGAAATAAATAATCAAAAAGGGCATCACGCGAATCGGAAGGCCGCTCAGGTAAGCCAGCATGCTCCTGCAGCCGCTCGGTTGGTCTCCCTGTCTCCGGCGCGAGGCTGGGCTGCAGCGGCGAGGACCACCTGGGCACCTGGCGCTGTTGGTGGCCACTTCGGCACGCGGGTTGGCCAAAATCTTCCTCTTTTCAACAGAGCCGTGGCAGAGCGTTCAGATGACGGGAATAAGATTCTGTCATTAATAGTGATACTGTATGTGGTATATATGATAGTATATATGATAGATCTATATGATGTACTGCTTGATCAGACTAAGACACCTGGTCGTCGACCCTCGTTTCTCCTCATTTCTCACGGTTATTTATAGCCCGCGGTAATAATGATGAGAGTCTACCGATACGAAACTTGACAGAACCAGACTGCTGCCGCCTGCATCGTCGAGTCCCAACAAATTAGCGTCTCGGCGTTAAGCCAGGCAGACGCTATCCCGTGTCAGATTGTAAGAGGATTTATTGAAAAAGACGACCAGAGACACGACAGAAGGCAGAATCAGAGAAGCGGAAATTGGAGGCTTCGTTCAGCGGCGCCCTCCACTGAGGCTCTGCTGGCCTGCAGGACTGCTTTCCCGTTTCTCGTCGCCCGCTTCATAGCCGTCGGAAGGCTACTTGGCATTCCGTCCCCTTCCCGTGGGCGATTTGACGTGCTGATGAACTCTCCGCTCACTCTTCGTCATTTCTCGCAGTGCTGATATGTAAACTGCGCTTGCTCTCCGTCATCGTTCAACCTGGTTCCATGTTCAAAATGCCGAGAAAAGTTGCCTAACAACACCTTTTTATGACATATGCTCAGCCTCCAAGGATTCAGGATTAACTGCGAAGCTTGCAGGGTCCTTGACGATAAGAACTGCAACAAAGAAAAAACTTCCCACCTCGAGTAGAATTACCTTTCGGAGCATGGGACTGGAATAGGAACAATCTGAGGCGGCCCCGGTTCCGTCATCAATGGCATGATAGAGGAATCCATCAGATCAGTCTGAGCATGTTTCAAGACGCTTTCCAATCCCAACAAGGGGTCGTATGAGGTTGGCTCATCAACGAAATCAGATGTTCAAAATGCTAAACAGAGGATGCGTAAGCTCAAAGACGTGAACGATAGCCGCGAGACACGATTTGAATGATGCGCGAGTGGTGATGTTATGTAAGAGAGTTAGAGAAAGCAACTCGTCTGGCAGGTGGGACAGAGAAATGCAGGCATTCTGCACTAAGCTCTTTCTGATTAGCGAGAGAAGTAAGTCTTGGCGAGCCACTGAATTTCGCAACTTCAACATCGACCTCAACACCACGGTGATATCGACAACCAACGACACTCCGCAGCCATGTCTCGACCCACCGTAACCATCATTGCCGCCGATGGCTCGGCGAGCTCGTCCACCTACCCAATGCCGGAAATCTTCAAGGCCCCAATTCGCCCTGATGTTGTTCACGTAAGAAGCATTTGACACAAAGACCAAGCCCATGGCTAATGGAGCAAAGCATATCCACTCGAACATGGCCAAGAACAAGAGGCAGCCGTATGCCGTGAGCAAGAAGGCTGGTCATCAGACGGTATGTAAAATTGGGAGTGGAACAATACGGCTTTTACTGATTGAGCGATATAGTCCGCCGAGTCCTGGGGAACTGGTCGTGCCGTTGCTCGTATTCCTCGGCAAGTGATATTAGGATAATCGAATGGTATATTGGGTTTGCTAATGGATGTGGGATTGCAGTGTCTCTGGTGGAGGTACTCATCGCGCGTATGTACACCAATTCCTGAACAAATTGGCCGTTCTAATAGTAGTAAAGTGGTCAGGCTGCCTTTGGCAACATGTGCCGTAGCGGCAGAATGTTCGCTCCCACACGAGTGTGGAGGAAATGGCACCGTGAGTTTTCCAGCAGCCAATATTTAATTGAATGCAAATGGCTGACCTTGAACAGGCAAGATCAACCTCAACCAAAAGTGAGTACAACAAAACAACTTGAAACTGCCATTCTCATGATTGTGTTCAGGCGATTTGCGGTTGCATCAGCTTTGGCTGCCTCCTCTAGCGTTGCGCTTCTGCTGGCACGCGGACACAACGTCGGAAGCGTCCCTGAAGTCCCCCTCGTCATCGCCTCAACTGCTTTCGCTGATGCCGCGATCGCCAAGACCTCGGTGAGTTACCATACATATAATCGACCAAAATCAGGTGCTAATTTTTACCAGGCTGCTCTTGCTCTCCTCAAGGCCGTTGGTGCCGGCCCAGACGTCGACAAGGTGACGAAATCCAGAAAACTTCGCTCCGGCAAAGGCAAGCTACGAGGACGCCGCTACAAGCAACGCCGCGGGCCCCTTGTCGTCTACAATCCAGAGGAAGACGGCACGGAGATTGTGCGTGCCTGCCGCAACATCGCCGGCGTGGAAACCAGCTCCGTATACGCGCTCAACCTGCTCCAGCTCGCACCCGGAGGCCATCTCGGCCGCTTCATCGTCTGGACCTCCTCCGCCTTCGCTGCCCTTGATAAGATCTATGGCTCCACGACTGAAGCCTCGGCACTGAAGAAGGACTTCCTCCTCCCCTCGGCCCTCATGAAGCAGCCAGACCTCAGCAAGCTCATCAATTCGTCTGAAGTGCAGAGCGTGCTGCGGCCAGTCCGCGGAGGTGCCGTGACCAAGCGCACCCTTGCGCAGAAGAAGAACCCGCTCAATAACATGCAGATCCAGCTTCGGCTCAACCCGTACGCGGCTGCTTTCTCGAAGCAGAAGCTGGGCCAGTCTGAGGTCAAGCAGGATAAGCCGAAGAAGAATGGCGAGATCTTCGGTAAGCTATTGCACGAGAATTAGAGGGCTTCTTATCTGTTTTGACGGGCTTCGGTTTCGGGGTATGGGTTGATGGATTGATGGAAATTCTGATCGTCGGCTTTTTTGGAGGCTGTTCATGTAGCTTATATGCACACTAGCTTCAAAAAACAAGGGTGGACTGCTTCTAATCGGCTTATCACACAAATACCCTGGCTCCAATAATTTGATGCTTGATATTTGAGGGCCTTAGAGCAAGGCATAATCCGTCGACCTCGCCGTCTACACTCCATCTACAGAAGCTGAAGAGAAACTGAAAACCACCCACGCTCAATTGTCTTCCACTCAGCACCGCATCAAGAATTAAATGCTCGAATGTCCAGTGCCCGATTGCACCAAAAGCATTCCCAGTCGCCAATCACCATCCTAAACCCCATCCCATGCATGCATGCAAACTTCAGCCTATCCACCCCCACCGCATCCACAACCTCCCACGAACCGCAAAATGCTCCATACCCCATCTAACCCTCACCTCACCTAAACAGCCTCCTTCCCCCAGCCCTAACAGCGGCCCTCTCCTTCCCCTCCAAACTCAATCCCCCGAACCCCGCCCCACCACCCTCCCTATCCCGCCGATACCTCGTCAACGCCTCTCTCAAATGATCCGGCGTCAACGGGCCCTTATCCTCCTCTGCCAACCTCTCCTTCAACGTCTTCCCCTCCCCCACCTCTACCCAGAGCCCCGCTTCTCGACCCCTCAAGGCCAGACTAGGCATGTTCATAAAGTCGGCTGGTTGAAGTTTTGCGTCTGGACGGTGGGAGCTGGGCTTTTGCAAGGCAGTGGAGAGGAGTTGCGGGGGGAGGGAGGGGTTTGGAAGGTGGGTTCGGCTGAGGGCGTGTTCGTCGCGGATGGTGAGGGCGTGGGTTATGAGTTCGCCGATGAAAACTTTTGTGTAGCCGTTTATTGTTACGATGACGGGTTGGGGGACGGATTGGGAGAGGGTCTGGTTTGTTATCTGTTGAGGTGGTGTGTAAGTTAATGTTAGGGAATGAGGAAGGGAATGGGAAGAAAAAGTAGGATAGGACGGATAGGGAGGAGGAATAATTACCTTGCGCACAATATCTTTCTTGAGTTTGATACGGCGGTAGATTTCATAGCGCTCGGCTTGGTCTTCGGAGAGAGCTTCGAGGAGGACTCTGTTGAAGAAAGACGTTCAGTCAGCTTAAACCTTCATCAATAAAAGCTCGCACATAGTCAATCCATCCCCAATCTTCCCTCCCTAGAACGAAACCAGGGGACGGTCACATACTTCATCTTCTCCTTATTCTGCATCTCAGCCGCCTCATCCCCCGGCCCCCCCTCAACCGTCATCTCGACCCCCTCCCCCCCTTCCTCCTCCTCATCATCATCCATATCTCCTCCCTCCCCCTCCCCTTCTCCCTCACCCACAACCACACTCCGACTTCCCTCCTTGCCACCCCTCACACTCGTCCCTGTCATACTGCGTGCATCCTCACCCTTCCTCCGCCTTCCCTTACCCGCGCCGTTGTTATTCGTGATGGTGGTGCCCGCGACGGAACTCTCGACGGAGGGCGAGCGCGGGCTGCGTGGTGTGCCGGCTGCGGAGGTGGACGCGGGGTCGGGGACGTAGGGGTTGCGGAGGCCGGATTGCTTGCGCCTTTTTTGTGTAGTGGAGGTTGTGGAGGCGATGGAGGCGCGTTTGCCATGGATATTTATGGTTGGGATTGGTGGGGGGGAGGCCATAGTTTTGAGGTTGTGGGTTGTGGGTTGTGGGTTATGAGTTATGGGTTATCAGTTATGGAGTGGTTGAGTGATGTGGTATAAGGTTTTGCGTGTGAGGTAGATGAGAGAGGGAGACGGTTGGTAGGCAGGTAGGCGCTGGCCTGAAATGTATTATGGCGCTCTATTAAAGTAGATGGCGCATGGCACCTAGTGTAGAGGACAAGGTAGTCGTCGCTGGAAACTTGTGAGAGCTCGGTGTGGGGTTGAAGTTAAAAGTGAATCTGTTACAGCTCCAAAACTACTGACTGAAACTGTCGAACAATGACAGCGATTCACTCTGCGTCTGGGCCTTTTACATCTGAATAATTGCACCTTTCTTAACGCTCATACATAAAACCTCTTCTGTAGTTCACCTCTCCTTCCCACCTACCACCTATCCTCAAACCCCAATTCCATCAACCAAACCCAACTCACTCCCATCCACTCACAATGGGCCTCCCTGCAGCCTCTGATGCCCCAAGCACCGCTGAGCTCACCTCCGACCCCGAACCTCCTCAGACATCTCTCCCCACATCCACTCCAATTTCCCCTCCACATCCATGCCCAAATCCGCCTCGGATCTCCCGCCAGAAGCCTTTGACCTAGCCAGCAAGCTCTTCGACTATGCGCGCGAGGGCAACACCTACCTCAGCGCAGGCATACCAAAGAAACTTGACGAACCACGTCGTAAGCCGCTCTCTCTCTCTATTTCCCCAAACCTCTCTCCCCTCTACCTCCGTCCCCCCTCCCTTCTCCCTTTTCTCTCTCTCCTCCTCTCCTCCCTTTTCTCTCTCTCCTCCTCTCCTCCATAACCCCCCCCCTCCCCCAACTCCCGCTCACCCATATAACACTCCACCCAGGGCGACACCCTCGTAATGCTCTCCTCATAATACAACCATCCTTCAACAACAACTATGCTCCTCGCCGCCGGCGCGGATCCCAACGTTTTAAACGACAGAGGCCAGAGTCCGCTCGTGGGAGCGGTGTTCAAGGGCCATGAGGACGTTGTGAGAATCCTGTTTGAAAGGGGCGCGAGGCCGGATTTAGGAACGCCGAGTGCGGTCGACTGTGCTAGGATGTTTAAACGGGAGCAGTGTTTAGCTTTATTTGGGGCCGTGGAGGGGGGGGCGGAGGGGTTAGGGGAAGACGGAGGATAAAGGAAGGGAATAGGGAAGGGGACAAGGGATAGGGGGCTCAGAAGCGGTAATTACCCACTCCACGGACGTGACAACCACATCTGGAGTTACGAAGCACCACGCCATGGCCGACGGTGATTGCAGCAACTACTCTCTTCTAGGATTCGACAACCGCATCTGGGGCTATCAAAAGAATCCTAACGAGACCTACGTCAGCAGAAGAACTCGTTACGATTGTGACTTTGCCCCGCCATACATTGGTTCTTCAAGCACCTGCTTAACTTCTTCGGTGGGCCTTTCGGCTGGAGGGGAATTTAGATAGTGGGCTGGAGTGGAAGAGGGGAAATGACATGATGCTTTTACGATACTGGGGATGGGGGGAAATGATTGGGCGTTCTTTGGGCATGGCAACATTGGACTGGATTCATGGGGGAAAGATCCAGCTGAGCGGGATCACGGATTTTATAATTGTTATATAGAATGGTAAATCAAGCATTGAGGAAATATTCACGTCAGTTTTTTATCTGAGGGGACTTAAATATACCAACTGTCCACTAGTTATTCCAGTCCCGCTTCTAGAACGTTCCTCTTTCCAAATCGCATATGCACACTTCTCAAATTTGGGTTCGCGATTTGTCAGATCATTATATACAGCCCGTAATACTTCATGTTTCTTGAATAGCCCAAACCTAACTCCGACCAAGTAATCCCACACGCCACTGCAAGAAGTCCACGGTTTATCGGTCGTCGTCATCATCCACCCTCGCCCTCTTCGCCGCCCTTCCGGTCTCCTCAGCCTGCTGCATCCCATACCTCTTCGTCCCCACCGCCACCGGCTTCTCGCCCGTAACCTCCTGAATCATCTCGTTGATATTAAACGGATCATCGGTGTCCTTCTCGAACTGCACTGGGCCCTCACGTTCCTACATCACCACCACAAAATTAGCAAGTGCCTAAAAAGATCATTTCCCACACTCAAAGGGGAATAAAAGAAAAGGCCCACTAACCTCTGCCTCCGCCGCCCCCTTAAACCCCTCCTTTGCCTTCCCCAAAACCTCAAACCTCTTCGACCCCATCACTCTCTCCATCGTCTCCCCTCCATCCTCCCCCTCATCATCCTGCTGCACTCTCGGCCGATAAATAGACGCAATCGCATCCTTCGCCGCAAACAGCGGTTTATCATAATGCTGATCCTCATTAAAGCCCGTATCGAACCCGCTCGTCTGATTGAAAAGCCGCGAGTCATACATCGCCTCGCCGGAAGTAGTGGGTTTAGCGAGGCCGAGGGCTACCTTTTCAGAGATGTCACGGTTTTGCTCCCGCGCGAACATTTGCATGCGCCGTTCGGTGCCCATGCGGGATTGGCGGAGCTCGCGCTGGTTTTCGCGACGGCGTTCTTTCCGCAGCTCTTCGCGCTCACGTGCGGCGTCGTCGTTGTCACTTTCCGATGCGGATGAGTAAGGCGAGGAACTCCTAGTACTTCCCGGCGAGCGGTTGGCCGCGTGGGATTTGCGTGCACCGCCGGCACGTTCCTCGCGCGCTTTTTGCGCCAGCATGCGGAGATGATCTTCTTTCTGCAGTTTCTCTTTCTCGGCGAGCTTCTGCTGCATCTGCGCGCGCTGCTTGACTTCCTCACGGGCGTGGCGGTCTGCAGTGAAGAGGGCCTCTGCGAACTGGGCGAACTTATCGTTGATAGTAACGTCGCTCAGGCCGCGGCCGTCAGCCGCTAAGCGTTTATCAAGCGGGACGGTGTAGCCCTTTGGGTTTTTCCAGCGGGAAATTGGGGGCGGGATGCGCCAGTTTTCCTGGTCGGCAGCGGTAAGTTTGCGAGGTGGTGAGTGCAGGACCGGCGGGGGCGGGCTAGGCGGGCCACGGGGGATTCGCTTGAGTTTGTGTTTGGGTGGTTCGAAGGGATCTTGTTGGCGTTGCACGATTTTCAGGATACGGTCTTGTTTCTTGCTCGAGTCGCCCATCTGGTCTGCGGGCGTGTATCGCACGAATGTGGGCTCAGATTTTGATTTTCCTTTCACGTTCTTCGGGTTCTGAGCCGCTGTCTGCCCGGAAACGAGAGCCTGCAGCGCCATACGCGTCTTCTCCGTTGTCTCGGCCACCGTCTCCGCGTCCGGCCGCGAGAGTTCAAGGTCCCCCGCATCGGCGCGCTGACGCAGGGGAATCAAATCTTTGAAGCTCGCCTGGATAATCCGCGAGTCGCTGTGTCCTCTGCGCGCAATCTCGTCGTACTTAACCTTGCCCTCGCCGTCCACTTTCAGCGCCAGCGCGTTCGAGGTGGAGGGCGCGCCTTTGCGGCCCATGTCCAGCGGGTATTGGGCGACGTGGATCTCGGGAAAGGCGCCGCCATCGCCAAAGTCTTCAGCGGATTTGGGTCGCCATTTTGTGCGGCTGCCATAGGAAGGAGGGCCGCTGCGTTTGAGGACGAGTTGGGTGTCGATTTGTTGGCTGACGCCAATGATGCGGGGGCCGTGGGTTACTTTAGCATCTTCTTCTTCATCCTCAACAGTGTATATGGGCTTTGGGAGCGCTTTTGAGAGGGAAGTGACGGATGTCATGGTCCCGACTGTTGATCGGGTTTGGAAGAGGGATGCAGGTTCAGGCCGCCGTGGGACGAGGTCGAGAGATTGCAATGGAGGTGGGTTAGGTCATGAGAGCATGTGGTTCGATTGACGGCCAATTAATGTGCCTGGACCTTGGGAGTTCTATACTAGAAGAATGAGTTGAGTTGGCGTGTGAATGCTGTCGAAGAAATTATCTTTGCCTGTCGAAGTCGCAGTGAAAGTTGCAGATGGCGTTCAGGATATGCAACAACATTGTTCCGTCGTTTAGCCTAACAGAGACTGCGAATACAGAACGCATTAATCAGCGAAACGTATTCACCTAAATATCTAAATTCACTCCTAGTCCGAGACATGAAACGAAGCCTCGTCCGATTCAGCAAATTCTCCCGACCTGGGCATCCGCGTGGCTGCCATGCCCACGAACGATCTGAGCTGGAAGTTCAGACAGCCTGATCATCATCAGGGTCACTAGAGCGCAAATCCCTCCATCGTTCATGGATCCCGCTTCTTCTCCCCTCCACTCCGCCTATTTCCTCACCTACAAACCCTCCTCACCGTCCATTCATGCGCTTCACAGACCGTACAACCGTCCAATCGAATTAGCAAGAGTTCGATAGCCACATGCGGAGGAGCAGGCCAGATTGAGCATAGCGAGAGTGATGCACGACATCCCTGGCACCTTCAGCGCCGAGTTCTGTGACGAGACTGCATTCATGTTTCATTGGCTGACCGAATAGGCGACCTGATTTTAGCGAACCGTCTGCTTCCAGCCTATCAAGGCGTTTAGGGGACTTTTTGGAAAGGGGACTTCTAAAAGGTTGAAGATTGTCGTCATATGCAGCGATATCGCGGGTAGAGGTGCGGGCAGTTATACCGGACATGTCGTGTTTCCATGAGGCACCTATGAGGTACAAAAGTTACCTGGTTTTCACCGGTATATCACGGATTGTGGGGGTATAAGAGGGAAGGGTATTTGATATTGGACTGTGAAAAAGTTGACGCTCGTGACCTTGAAAAGACTGAATCGTGGGTTGTCAAAGCCCAATTGGCTTGCAGATACGGAACGTACGTTTTGCGCATGCTCGCCCACAGTTCCAGCGAAAGCATGACAAGCACCCGAGACTGTTTTGAAAAGACTCCTGCGTCTTGGGTTGGGTGTTTTCCGTGCTTCTTGTAGAAACCTGGGAGTGGAGAATCGGAGAGGAATACAGCCAACCTGGGCATGTGGAGTGGAAAGATTCATCAATGATCAGATGGTCTATCCGCTGATAGTTCACGGTTTGTGTGGGTGAAGAGTGGAAGACTCTCGTCAATGGATATGTATTTAGCTATCGCGAATCTTTAGATCGACTCCCTTGACGTTGAGTTGCAGCGGGCCGTACGTCACCAGGATCGTTTACAAGGCACGAAACCGTATGGCTGCTCTTGGTGTGATTCTCATGCAGATAGCGATGGATGGTCCGAAGGCCCTAGCGTTTAGGTCCTTTAGAAACCGTTGTATGGACGGCACGGAGCTTGGGAAAGCCCTTGGAAAGCCCCCCAAAATATTAATCAGTCTACGGCATTCCTCTGACTCTTGTATGAAGACTTCAACCTTCGAAACGGCGGACTGAGCATGATGAAATTACCTAAAGCAATTGCACTCAATGCGGACAAGCGATAATCCTACGAGAACCCATTGAGGTCAGCAATCGGTGTTGTAACAATATACAGCATGGGTCCGGGCCGCAGACCCTCACAACCTTCACAGCCAGTTTCGCACAACGCGTCCCAGCAACCACAGCGACGACCATCCCATCAACGCACTGCCACTGCCCCCGAAGCTCTTCCTATATCGCGAATTCCTTCAACTGGCGATGGCCGTGCTCGTCGATTAACCAACCCCACCTCGCCCAACTTGACACCGAGTGCTGTTTCAAGCACGAACTCTGCTTCATATTTCTCACCGCAGCCCGCTGCGTCAGGCGCAGAAGCAAGATCGCCCGCAAATAGACGTCCACCGGCATCCCGCAGCGCAAATGGCCTAGACACGTCCCGTGGCCCTCCGATAACGCGAGCCTACTCCTCCGAAGTTGCGCGCCGAGCACAGAAACCCGCCGACTTTGCATTCGCGCATCAGCAGCTAATGCAGCTGGGACTCGTTTCACCGGGAGGAAGTAATTCACACAAACCGAGCAGTATTGACAGCTCTGGTGGCAGTCGGGGGAGAAGGGATATTCCTGGAAACGCGAGCGATTCGGCTTCACGAGCACGGAGTCAGTCCCGCCAACATTCAATCCATTCTGACAATCGGCGCGAAGAGCAAATGGCGAGCTCCTTAGATGAATCTTCGGATTACGACTCTGGCCGTCGCAGCCAACTTGGAGACACCTTAACATTGAACAAACATCGGACTGGGGATGGGTCTCGCAATGGTGGTTCTGGGACGGAAGCAGATCAGAATGAAGATCTCTTCCTGAACATCGCACAGGATACTCCACAGAAGGGCGATGGAGAGGAAGGGATACATCGAGTCGAACGAAGATGGGTGAGTCTCTTAGTCCGAATCGATGCTGTGAGTTTATATAGGGCCAAGATTCGATGGGGGCATCTCGGCCAAATTCTTCCTGTTTTGCTGTTCGTTTGCTACCCTTGCTATCTTTCGTTCCTTTTTCTATCAATTTATACCATGCGGAGATTTTAACGTGAGAGAGAATTCTTACTCTCACAGATTCGCAGCTGGTTTCTCGACAAGGTCTTAACATGAAACTAACTCCCGTACAGTCTCGTATAGGTCGTGCAAGCAATCGACAGTCATTGCCCACCAACGCGTATCCTTCATCTGCCAGTCAACACGACTCCATGTCACCCAATGCAAATAAAACGCCTTCGTCACTAGATACGCGACAAAACACACATCGAAGAGCATCCAATCTTCCCTCGCCATCTCTTAATGTCCGAAATCTACGAGATCAATCTCCCATATCACCTGCGACAGCACTAGATACTCACCGCTCTCGGGTTTTTGGCCTCTCACCACAGCCGTCTTTCTCATCCTCAAGGTCAAAGGACCCAGACAACTCCCCTCAGTTGCTGCCCCAATATGGCCGGCGGAGACCTTCATTCCCCGATGCCGCCCAAACCCCACCGAACCGTGCTCACACATATCGCCCTTCAAACCTACACTACTCTTCCTCTCGCGGCAATGACTCCGCACCCCACATTGATACGCCTCCGGAAACCGTCAACGACCGTCACTCACGCGCCGATGGAACCGATTCCGTCGATTCAACCGGAGCACCTGCCTCCGTTTGGGATGAGCTAGATGAGTTAAAATCGCGAATACGACGAATTGAGCTCTCAGGGAAGATGCCTGCCACATCAGGGGCAGCAGTATCCAACGGCTCAGGCGAACGACCGCGAACTGCCACAACCACCGTAACCACGATTTCGTCCTCGCCAAAGCACTACCGTAAACCGAGTACCTCTCCCTCTGAATCCACCATTGGCGGGCACGCAGCTGGAAACTTACACCCTCTGTTGCATGCCGCACTTGCAAAGGCCAAAGAGCACCTTTCCACGCCGATATATCGAGTACTCGAAGCTACGGCGTCCGATGCTCTAGAGTTAGCTGCTTTGACGGGCAGTGCAGGCCCGCAAGGAACTCTGTATTCGGCGAGTTCCATCATCAACGGCGTCACAGTTCCCGACCGACAAGTACGGAGAAAAGCAGACAGTCTATGCCGTAGTCTGACTGAGCTCTGTATCGCTATGTGCGAAGTAAAAACCAACTCTGTAGCAAGCCCCTCCGTCAGAACCGCAGCTGCTGGCCCCCGCCGAACCAGCCTCCAAGTCAACGGCGAATCCCACACCCCAACCTACACACAGCAAGTCCGCGCGAGCATTGAGCCAGAAGGAGGCTCCGTCCCGCGCTCAAGTCCCAGCCGCGCCCTCAGCCGCATCGAGGCCCGCAGAAGCAGCATCATGGGCCTCAACGGCACATCACGCGAATCAAGCCAAGAACCACCGACACCCTCCCAACTACAGCTCCCCAACCGCTTCAGCCGCGCCGGCACGAGCCTTCTACGGACTCGACGCACTACCAATGACGAAGACGACGAAGACCCCACCCTCCGCGCACCGTCCCGTGCTATGACGGATTTCAGCCAAATACGCTCGTCAACGCGGTCGAATCGGCTGAGCAGGGATTTCAATAGAGAGCCCGTGCCGGAATTGCAGCCTTCGCCCGCGCTGCAACATACCTCGTCGCTGCGCCGCCCGCCGAATCCGACCGCGGAGGCAACACCGCTGTCTTCGGCGTCGCTGCTTAGAGATGGGAGGAAGGGGTATTTGGAGCGTGGGACGCCTGAGAAGAGCTTAGCGGCCGAGATTGCGACGGAGAGGGAGGAGAGAAGAAGGGTGCAGCCGGCATTAGGGCAGTATACGGGTGCGGCGAGGTTGCCGGTGGGAGCGGTTGGTGGGGGTTTGGGGAAGGCAGGGAGTTTGAGGGGGAGGGTTAGAGGGAACGGGATTGGGGAGACTTTTTGAGGTTATGAGCGATGGGATGGAATAGTTTTATGATTATGGGATTTTAGGCTCGGGATTCTAAGGACTGGACATGTGGGAAGCGGAGGAGAGGATGAGAGAAGAGGCCTGCTCATCCAGGTCTACGGGCTGGAAGATATCCTATGTTTGTGATTTTATTGTTTTGGGATATAGCTAACACCATCAGCTATATCAGGCGTAATAATTGGGATATGTTTGGCATCTTTGTTCTTGCAAGGCGCTTGCATCGGCATTGCGGATACGATTACCAGGTTTTTATGGTAGCGGTACATTAGGTACACTTTTCTGGGACAACACTCGAGGTCACATCTGTAGAGTGGGTTACATATATTGTTCGGGCTATCTGGAAGTGGAATATAAATATGGCGGCATATCATTACATAGGCATGTCGACTAGCTTCTATTGCGCTTCAGAGCTGAATACAAAGGGTATGACATCATACATGCACTTTTTTTCAAACTTCCAGGCTCCAGAATACTTCTCAGAGTGAGCAGTATAACCTTGCTTACAGTACAAGACTCATATTTTGGAGCAGGGTGTGCGGATGTAGGCAATAAGTGGCTGGGATTTTGAGATGTTATGCACGCGGGATCATGACGTTACCCTGCAGGACATCAGCGGCCTACCACGATTTAGGTGGAAACCCTGTTCTCGGGCGTCATCTGGGAACTTTTGGGGAGAGGGTCAGTTTATATAGTGTGATGGTTTCCGAGTTGAGATATTCTACCCTGTTGAATATTTCACAGATTCAGTGAGTAAGAATCTCTAGATGTTGGAGGTCAAGGGCCATTTGAACAACTTGCTAATCATACCTTTCTATAGTCAAATCGAACCTATTACTACATCAACTTACGAACATACCTGTTGATCGAATCTCCATCCCCATTTTGTATCAGCACGATGCCAGAATCAGGCGACCAGCAAACTCGTATTGAGTGGATGAAGGAGTACTACAACAAGCAGTACGAGAGATGGATGCCTTGGATGGAAGACCAGTATCTAAAATGGTTCACTAAGGATAATAAGACCTCTTACGCCGCTAAACGTTCGTCCTATCCCCTCTCTCCCCCCCCTCTCTTTTCCCTTTGTTTCTCTTCCACATCTTCCCCTTTCTATCTCATCCCTTACTTGGCCAGCCCATCTCTCCTTTCCCATCCCATCCCTTCACACCAACAACACCGCCTCTCTCCCGGTTCTAGGAAGATTCCTCTCAACGCCTACCAACCCTTTAGCCCCTCCATCCCACCCGCGCTAACCCTCTCTCTATCCCACAGAACAACTCGCCAAAACCAAAGTAACAGGCATAGACCAAATCGACAAGCTCCAAGACGACGTCAACGGCCTCATCAGCGGTCAGGTCGGGAAAGGGGGGCTTGCGCAGCCGATTGGCGATTTTACAAGCAAAGAGGGGATTAACCGCGCTGAGAGGGGGGGCAAAGATGAGCAGGGAAGGTCGATTGAGAGTCAGGGGCCGTTGGGGGGGTATGGAGATGCTGCTAAAAATGGGTTGCTGGGGGGATGAAGGGGGCCGGGGGATATCTTGGGGGTATGCTGGGTGGCGGTGGGGTTGAGGGGAAATAATGAGAAGGGTGGGGAGATGGTAAGTGGGAGAGGGAGGTTTAATGTGTGTGGGTGGCGATGTAATTTGCGGGTTAAGGATTGGAGATGGAAGATACCTGGGGATATATTTCTTCTAATTTGGATCTAATTTGTCAGTTCCCTTTCTCTCGAGTCCTATGGGATGCGTTGCTTTCATAACTTAACCAGTCGGGAAACTTAGACTGTAGTTAGTCAGTCATGCACATCATATACGCCCAAAAATCTCTCCCATTCATCTTCCTCGTCGTCCGCTTCATACCCCTCCTCTTCGTAATCATCTTCCTCGTCGTCCGAACAATCCCTAAAACCCTCCTCCTGCTGCTCCTCCTCCTGCTCCTCCTCCTGCTCCTCCTCCTGCTCCTCCTCCTGCTCCTCCTCCTGCTCCTCCTCCTGCTCCTCCTCCTGCTCCTCCTCCTGCTCCTCCTCCTGCTCCTCCTCCTGCTCCTCCTCCACTCCCTCTCCCTCTCCGTCTTCCAGCTCCGCATCCCGCTGCACATCAGGCCTATTCACATCTCGATCAGTCTCAGCCCCACCACGAATAAGCAGTAACATGTCTTCAAACACAGGCATATCGTACGCGCCTCTCCCATGTATTAGTGTCATGAATTCCTCGGGATCGAACTCTGGGGGCCCAGAGTGGATGGATGAGGGGGGTGGAGCGTCTGGCATAGCAGCTAAAATAGATTGAATGGTAACGGAGAGAGAGGTAGGACGGCTATGGTGGGTAGAAGGGGTTTTTATATAATGGAGTAGGTAGGTAGTTGAGACGTGTGAAGAAGAGTAGATCCTTGCGTGGCAGAAGTGAGTGTACCTAGAAAATGTGAGCTGGTAGAGAGTGGTATGCTGGACAGTCGCGGCGATGTTGTTCCATTGCAATTGTTGAGTAGAGGTGGACAGGTATCTGGATAGCTGGCAACCAACTCTATATAGAGCAATATCGTGGCTCGCGTAGGTATGATCTCGTATGTTGATTCTCGTCAGTGCATAGGTGGTCGTTTACCTGTTGTTCTCGTTGAGGAATGACAAGTTGAAGATAGAAGAATAAATCTGGAACGGCTGTATTGGAACCCGTTTTTTCTTCATGTTAACACGCCATGAAGGCGCCCACATCTATGATATTGGTACCTTATATCACGGACTCGCATTCTGATATAGTCACGTGGCTGTTCACAATGTGCCTAGGAATCATATTGCACTCAGTGCCGTAAACATTTCCGATAGATCCGATGATGAGACAAACAAATCGATGGCATGATAAGAGATCATGTCCTACCATACGTGCAGGGATTAGAATATCTCCGCCCATGATAACAGAAGAGTGACAGGGTTGAATGGACCTGCGAGATTCGCGCCAACTAAAATTGATGACATAATCCACAGTTCAGGTTTGTACTTTATAGACATCACAACTCTTCTCCTATTAGTATTCGCATGGGCTCCTAAAGTAGGAACTCGTCCTGGAGATAGACTTACTAGTAGCATTTCTTGCTCTTGTAGACTTCCGCTGTCCTTAATCAGATGATTCTCTCTTACCTGGCAAAGACTGACACAGCTTTCGTTTTAGATCTCTTTCAATCATAGTCTACAGTCGACCGAAGGCACCGTAGCATTGAACAATGGATTTCTTATTATCCAAGACGCTATGTCTGTCTCTGGTGTAAACACTGGCGTATGGCCCTCCAGATATCCAGTTAGGCCCAATACCCCACGTTCCTGATAGGTACCGGACGTTCCTGATGGTTACCGATGCGACAACCGATGAGAAATTGCCCCGCCATCGCAAATGTCAAACCCAGTTTCCTTATTATGGATGTCTGGGGAAGATACGGATATAAGGATTGGCATGAGCAGGACCAACACTAAAACAACGTCGGTCGGCTTATTGTGTGGGCGCTGAAATTTAAAGAGTTTTTATAGAGGTCCACCTCCACCGCATCTCACACCACTTCGACATCACTCGCTCCGCGGAATCACACCTTTGTGCTACCTCTCAGTATCCTTACAATGGCTTCAAATGACATTAGCGGTAGCGTCAGCGAGAAGCCTACCCATAAATTTGACCCAGACTTCACCCAAAATGTCATCAATGCTATTGGTCCAAAGGCGTCGCCGCGTCTACGGAAGGTCATGGGAAGCTTGATACAGCATATACATGACTTTGCCAGAGAGAACGAGATCACTGTCGATGAATGGATGGCTGGTTTGGAATTGGTGAGTCTTCTTTAGCCATAGCAACGCATTATCTCGTAAATAGGCGCTCCATTCGTTTGACGGATATTTTGAAGCTAATGGAAGTCAGTTGAATGAATCAGGCCGCATGTCCAACGATCGCCGGAACGAAGGTCAACTGCTCTGCGATATTCTAGGCCTCGAATCCCTAGTTGATGAGATAACCTACAAACTTGTTGCCGATGCCAAAGACGGACCAACCTCAACTGCTATTCTAGGTCCTTTCTGGCGGAAGGATGCTCCAAGGCGAAAAATGGGAGAGACAATCGTATTTGGAATCGAGAGCGGCGACCGGACATATATGCATGGGCAGGTGATAGATTACAGAACCGGGAAGCCGATTGAGGGCGCGGAGTTGGATGTCTGGCATACAGCACCTAATGGGTTATATGAACAGCAGGACCCAGACCAACCAGACATGAATTTAAGAGGACGATTCACGACTGGAAAGGATGGGAGGTACAACTTCTACTGCTTAAGGCCGACTAGCTATCCCATCCCGTTCGATGGCCCTGCTGGCAAGCTACTGCAGTTGTTGGATAGGCACCCTATGAGACCTGCCCATATCCATTTTATTGTAGGTTTTCCATGGCTTCAATTCATGTTTGCTATACTGATTAGACTTTGTTCATAGATCACTGCGCCTGGCTACAAGCCCATCGTAACCCAGCTCTTCGACCGACGAGACAAATACATAACAAATGACGCGGTCTTTGCTGTGAAGAGCTCCCTTGTCATGGACTTTCTTCCTTATAAAGGTGATCCTAAAGCGGATTTCGAGCTTGCTTATGATTTCAAGTTGGCAAGCTTTGAGGATGCTAGCAAGTTCTCTGTAGCTGGAACTACTGAGGAGAGTGCTACTAGTGTTGCAGGGAATTGAACTGTGCGAAGTGATGTTGTCTATATACTTGATTAACTGCTGGAACAAAGAGTTGGTCTGTATTAGGTGAGGTGATGAATTCGCTACTACCGTTCTAACAGGAGAGTGAGTCTGGCCACAGATTTTTTGAAACATTTGATGTCTCCAAACACAGAAATATTCCTCCATCCCTAGGAGATATTACATCTCGTAACGTTTCGCGTATACAGAGTCTGAACCTTCATGCCCGTTTTGCCCTCCGCTACTAACCGAACCAAAATTAAACCGAAGAAGAAACTTGGTACGAACTCGCCCCTCCGTGTCAGCCTTAACGCCATCAAGTCTCCACCGCGCCCTTCAGTTGATTTATGGTGGCTTTCTTGTTGCCCCTCTGTGGTTTTCCTGCGATGCCCATCCACTGGTTTGATTATAGCGTTAGCTCAGATGCAGTAGTCTGCGTCACTGCATGTGCGAGGTTCCGCCATGAACCACAACATATATCTTTACCATATCTGCGATTAATCATTGCTTATTACATCTTCGAGTTGAGGCTTCATTTATAAATTCTTCCGATCGTCCATTCTTATCGTCAAGCGTCAGTAATCTATAACTCCATTATGGCCACAATTCCTCTCGGAAGATATCTTTGGGAAAGGTAGTCACTTTGACTCGTGCTCGGATCACATTGAGAAATAATTGACTTTATCATTAGAATTCACCAAGTTGGCGTCAACACGATCTTCGTATATTCATGATTCTCTTACCCCGCGCTTGATTGCTCACTGCGCCTCACAGGGCGTTCCTGGCGACTTCAACATCCAATTTCTCGACTATATCTACAATGTTCAAGGCCTGAAATGGGGTGAGGAATATTTAAGATAAAGTAATTATCGAATTGTGCTAATGATTTTGTAGTCGGTAACCAGAATGAACTGAACGCGGCATACGCTGCGGATGGATACGCAAGGGTCAAAAATGCTCCTGGCGTCTGTAAGTATATCCCATAAACATACTAAATCAAGAGCGATTCCGCTGACAATACTACCTCTATAGTGGTCACTACTCATGGAGTTGGTAAGGAAGATGAGAATATGACAAGCACTGGCGCAGTCGTTGAGAAGTCTCATAGGCGAACTCAGTGCACTCAATGGCATTGCTGGTGCTCTTTCTGAGCATGTCAAGATGATTCATGTGGTTGGGCAAACGCCGAAGCCGATGCAGGAAAGTCACATGATGATCCACCACTCAATCGGGGACAAGCCCGATCATCAGGTAGAGTCCCACATTTACTTTACTCCTTAAGCTAAGTACTTACATGCTATCTAGGTGTACAATAAAACATCCAAATTCCTCCGAGTAGCTGAAGCTGAGTTGTGGGACCTCAAGACTGCTCCGGACGAAATAGATGTACGCCTCTTCATACCGTTGTCACGATCAATACTGACTAGTGAAGCGAGTTGTTCGAGAGTGCTTTATTCAGTCATGTCCAGTGTACATCTTCCTGCCACTAGACCTCTCCATGGAACAAGTCCCTTCAGGCTTATTGGACACGAAGATTGATCTCTCCCTCCCTGTGGACTCCAACGCACAACAATCTGCCGTGGAATCAATTATAGAGGCTCTTTCCAAGGCGCAAAGCCCTTCAATTCTTATCGACGCCTTTGTGCATCGTCACGATGCAGTAGAAGAAGCACGAAAACTTGTCGATAAACTGCAGATACCCATCTACACCTCGAATTGCGGCAAGAGTATCATCGATGAGACACACTCGAATTATGTTGGTGTATACAACGGCCAGATCAGCTCTCCGGGTATCGCAGCAGCTTGTGAAACGAGCGATTTAGTCCTTATTCTCGGGTGCATGCCTTCTGATACGAATTCCGGGGGTTTCTCGAGGAATCTGGCTCCGGAAAAGTGTATACATGTCAACCCGCGTGATGTACTTGTAAGATCTTTTATCCCCTCCAGTTCATCCCTTGGGTTAATACTCATATCCAGAACAGATCAAAGGAAAAACGTATTTAAACACTTTCATGAAGCCACTTCTCACCGGCCTTACGGTTGCATTGCCAAATACTCCACTTCATAAACTCAAAGTTCCCAAATTGCCGCCTCCGTTTCAATATAAAGATTCTTCTGCAACACATATTACGCAATCATGGGTATGGGGGCAATTCGGAAAGTTCTTCAAGCCCGGCGATGTTATAGTTGGAGAAACGGGCACCACGTGCTTTGGCTTATGCGACACGACATTCCCGGCAAACATCCGGTACGAACGATATCTCTCGTCATCCTCTTTGAGAATCCACTGACTCATCATCTTCAGCTTCGTCAACCAGATATACTACTGCAGTATCGGGTACGCCACCGCCGCAACTCTGGGCGCCGAAGTCGCCCGACTGGAAGTCCAGTCTGCGAAATCCCAGCCCAGTGGTAGGACGATACTAATTACCGGCGACGGTAGTATGGCGATGACGATCCAGGAGATTGGGACTATGGTGAAGCAGGGAATCAAACCAATCATATTCGTCATCAATAATAATGGATATACGATAGAACGGCTCATCTGGGGGGCTCGTCAGCGTATGGCTCTCCTTTCCTCACTGCTCACAGTTTTCATATCCCATCAATGAAAAATTCCTGGCTAAATTGTTGGTTTTACAGCATATAATGACATTGTACCCACTGATTACTCTGCCCTCCTCCCGCTCTTCCGCCACCCGAACCCGAAGTCGTCCTTCCACAAGGCTAGCACGAAGGTAGAATTCGAAGACGTGCTTAAGCAGCCTGAGTTACAGGAACCGAAGGATCTGCAGATCATCGAGGTGGTGATGCAGATGAAGGATACGCCCTGGAGGTTGGGTGCGCAGATCGCTTTTCGGGGTGATAGCGCGAAGAAGTATTTAAGAGAGGAGGGTTTTGTGGACAGTATTGGGGGGTGGGGGTTAGAATGATGGAGGTTTTTGGGTGAGGGGAGGCATTTGAGAGACGCTAGAGAGGGCTTTCAGGAGCTGGAGGGTTAGAGAAATAGGGTATGTTTTAGTCATCGAAGTTGTGGATGCGCTGGCGTCTCGTACGGCGACGTGAATTATTATTGAGAGACTCTACCCGCCTCAACTTCACTATTTCCCCCACAGTTGCACTGGCTCCTATCAAGACACGTGGGAGACGCTGCTCTTCGTCAAATACGCCCCAGGCTAACGCAGTGCCTTCTCGGATCGGATACCAATGGCTACATCTCCCGAGGTCTCGTGAATTCATTCTATTATAGTACATAATCGAGACAAACGCGAACTGATTAATCCTCTTCTTCCACTACAAACTCCAAAAAATCTCAGCCTGCAAGGCACAACCAGCAAATCATTCACAGTGTGCTACGTCTGCCTGTACGGAAAAAAGTACTGCGGACTCTGGAGATTACATCGAAAATAGCCCCAACAGAGGCCAAGTATTATCGAGTTGCTCGACTTCGTGGGTCTTCTCGATGAGAACTTTCTGCAATGGCTGGAATGTATGTTCTTGATCTCTTCAGGGTGTAAGGGGAAAAAGACGTGAAGATGAACTCATGGGTGGTGGAGCGGTACTAGCGACAATATGGACGATCGCGTCATGTTCTCGAGATTCTTGGGGATATCGAAAAGACGAATTTAAAAGCGATATGAACGGTGGAGTGGTTGCTGAGACAACATAGAGGAGTACCGAAGTATGTTCTCAAGCTCTTTGGGGTGTCGAAGATGCATTTGAAAGAACTTACACGGGTGGTGGAGTGGTTCTTGAAACAAAATAAGAGGAATGTTAGCAGCGTTGGGACGGGAATTCGCCGCACTCGTCAGGGATTGGGCCATGGAAGGAGATTGGATCATGGTGGAGAGAAATAAGAGGAGCGAGTGGTGATGATAACAAGCGGGTGGTGCCGGAGAGATGCAGTATGTTCTGATGAGGAATGACGATAGCAGAGACTAATGATGACATTCAGTAGTTGCACTCATGGCTGCAGGTGTTGGACATATCAGCCTCTGTTCCTCCCAAGCACCGATCTCGCCAGCCGTGAAACATTATTTCGCAGCCTCTTATGCTTCATTCCGAGCCAGCATCATGATAGTCTCAGTTTTCATGTCTAGCAGCTCGTGCATGACTAAAAAGAACCTGTGGTGTCGTGCGAGTTCTTGGCAAGTCTGGACCATGGAAGGGAAGATAAAGGAAGACACCGCATGAAAAGGTTGGGGACATCAGGCTATCTATACGAAGAAACCGGTTCTAAAGACGTCGATAGGTAGGTAAGGGATTCAAGGCCAAAGTCAAGAGGATGTAATACTATGGCGTGTTTCAGTGCTGATTAAAGGTATGCATTTTAACTAATGCTTAACCAAGCCTAAAGGTCTTCACGAGGCGCACTATCCTTCTAAAATCCCCTCGTTTTCCCTCCCCGATCCTGCTTCCTTCTCCTGTCGTCTCCAAAACTCAGCTCCATGGAATCTCTTCTTCTGATGGTACAGTATCTTTGCGCCTCCCTCCGCAGTCCATTACAAATGAACACTTGTACGCAGCAACGCATCCAGATTTCAAAGTTCCTGCACCTTAACGACAACCTTCCCTCTTGCTCTCTGGCTAAGCAAAAGATCATACGCCTATTCACCAAATTAGCATAACCAACTCTCCTCTCGGACGAAAACTGATCCACAAACCTTCAACGCATTCTCCATCTCAAAGACTTCTGCAATAACCGTTCTCAGCTTTCTCTCATCAACCAGATCGGCCACAACACCCGCCATCCTCATATTGAGCACAGTATTGAACATACAATACTTCCTCGGCACTCCGCCAATAGCAGTTGGCAGCCACGCATTCTTGCCCCATCTTAGAAAAGTCTTAAGTCCCTTGTTGACGCCGACGTTAATATGGATGCCATTTTCTTTCAAGTAGTCAGGCGAGTGCTCGTACAATTCCTGGACGCCGATGGTGTCGAGGATGACGTCGAAAGGCTCCGCCGCATACTTCTCAGCCAGATACTTGGTTAACGGATCATGGACCCTATAGTCGATAATCTACAACCGCATCCTCATAAGCTCTCCCTCCACTCAAGCCCAGACTTCTATCGGAACCACTCACCTCATCAGCGCCCAATCCCCTAACCAACTCCGCATTCTTCTCCGAACAAACTGCCACTACCACCCCCGCCCCCATCGCCTTCGCAACCTGCACAACCATCGTCCCCACCCCCCCACTTGCCCCATTCACCAACACCCGCTCCCCCCCTTTAATCCTCGCCTTCTCGCACATCGCCACAGCCGTTTGGCCCGTACACTGCAAGCCCGCCGCCTCCGCCATACCCATGTCCGGCGGCACTCTTGCCAGCCCAGCTGTCTCCTCATTAACAATAATCCACTCCGCCAAACTACCCAGTCCCTTCCTGTTCGCCGCCACGGTGAACGTCCCGCACACGCGCGAGCCGATGGGGAATTGAGACGGAGCAGTCGGACCGGCGGCGACGACGGTGCCGGAGAAGTCGAGTTCGGGAATGGCGGGGCAGCGGCGCATGAAGGAGGGGATTGTGGCGACGGTTATGGCGCCGACGGGGTTAAGGGCACAGTGGCAGACGCGGATGAGGAGGTCGCTGCCTTGAGGGGGTGAAGGGGTGGGGTGGGAGGTGGAGAGGGAGAGGGCGGCGGAGGGGTTGCCGTTCGCGGAGTAGAGCCAGGCGCGCATGGTGGAAGGGAGGGGGGTTGATTGGGTCATTTTCTCGTGTTTTTGTGTTTGATGGGGATAAATGCCGTTATTATTGCTATGACGGATTGGATGGGACTGATGTTGTGGAAAGTATTGACGGTGGGACTTTGGGTGAAATGCTTGATAGGACTTGACGAATAGAGCTGGTTATTAAATTATGGGAAAGAGATGGCATCTACTTATCACTCGCTTTACGGCCGACGTAGCGGAGTCCTTCGAGCGTCGGGCCTATGTATGAGATGGACCGTTGGAACCGCATCCTTGCATATGAAAGGGCATAATGAAGATCTCTCCGTGCGGCATCCAAAATTTAAACCTGTTGCGGCATCCAACACTGTTGGATCTCATTTGAAACGGCTGAAGTTGTATCCCTAAACTAGAATGGGGGCGGGAAGGGCCAACTTCCCCCGAATGCGCACGTAAGTATCAAGGTACCGTTTAAGCGAACAGGAATACCAGCTAGGAAACAGAATTCTCCAAAGCGCAAGCAACTGCCGCAGATGCCCCTGCAAAAACATTCTCCCTTTCAAGCACCGCAGATTCCCAGGGAAACGTTCTCATAATTCGAAAGCTTATAGACGAATGCTTAGGTCATAATCAGAATTGTCTCCTCGGGCATGGGCCACGTCTCCCCACCCATCTATTACTGTAAATGTGGGCAATGATATGCGTTGCCCTCGAGTGGTTCAGACAGCGGATCCGAAGACCCTGGGTGGACCATATTTGGCTCTTAGCTACTGTTGGGAGACGTTCCCTAGGACGCTTCATGGAAATCGACTCTCAACAGACTCGAACATTTCAAGGAATCTGTCCACATGGATATTCTGCCCAGGACACTCAAAGAAGCAGTGGAACTTAAACGCAGACTAGGTGAACGGTACCTCTGGACCGACTCTTGGTGTATAAGCGTCCGTTTCTTTGGGGATGCAATATACCGCACGAGAAACGGAGGATCATATCATAGGGGCAAAAGAAATCGCCGCAATCTTAGGTGTCAGTCGTCTTGATATTATGGACTTGTGCTGGGAGGAGCCAACCCTAAATGAGATGATTGTCGAGGACGAGCAACCTTCACACAAGTGGCGATCTCATTATGGCAACTAGAATAGACTCTTATAGAGCTTTGCCTCAACGAGAGTTACCAATCTGACGGGTAGACTGCCAGCGCTCTGGTCTTGCTCAGCGTCAGCAAAGATATAATGGTGACGAGTACCACGTTGGTCTTTGGAAAAAAGTGTATTATTCGCCGTCTTTTTTTTTGCAAAGTCCTTAAATTCGAAGGTCTCAGGCTTGCATCCCGATCCTAAGAATACATTTGCTCCTTCCTGGTCTCGTTTTAAGCGTTAAGCTTGATGGACTCAGAATGTACTTCAAAATCATATATTAATTCGACAAAATGACCCACCTCAGACCCATTTGGACAAGTCGTCACGGGTTTTATCACCTTGAGAGGATTACTCGAACCTTGCAAAGTGAAGAGCAATACTGGTAAAGATACCTCCAGACTCCAGACTCATTGCTACTGTACTATTGTTGAACTGACTTGATTAGTACTGATCAGTACTGATCAGTGTTGAACTTACTAAGAGCTTTCTAATTGGTTCTTTACTACATTCTTTATGTATATATAGCCTCTTTTCTTATTGAATAATAGACAAGACATTCACTCCATTCCTTCCCTCAAAAGATCTCGACAATTATGTACTCGAGAGAGCAAAAAAGCCGCAAAGCGCAACTAAAGCTGATCCCATAATTGTTGCCAAGCGATTCCAACTTGATACTCCTAGCGACCAGAATGACTACAAGGACTATGAACCGCCGTCCTGCTTGTATTTGGGTGTGCTTCACCGGCACCATGCTGGCTTGATGCAAGTTCCTGTGGGCTTAAACAGCGAAGAGCATGAGTATTGTCGAGTTGGATATGCGGATAACGTCTTCGAAGTCACATTTATTTAGCTACATGACGGAAGAGGCTGCACACAGGCCTACACCCAGGCGTAAGCATTTCCACTATCGAATTGATCCCTTTCTTCCCTATGAGCCACATCCCTATCTACACAACATGTCGTCTATACGTATTCCCTACAGCCACAAACCCAAATTATCACAATCTAACCCGCTTAATTTAAGGCCCATGATATGGCTCTCAAACCAGACTCTAAATTTCATTCCTTCATTCGTGGCTTTAATTTACATCCTCGATTCTAAAGAAACACTTCAGCACCCAAATCCCCAAAAAATTCCTAACGCAGTGACTTCCATCCCTCCAAATGCAACCTTCAAACCCTCTCCCAACCTCTCCAAAATCTAATTTTCCCAATCCAAATCTTAAAACACCAACGCAAAATCTACTCTCCAAGACACCTCTAATATCTCCAGTGCCCAAAGCCCAAATCTCTCCGTAATCCACACCGAACTCCCTAAAACCTTCCCAATGCAGTAATGACATCCCTCCCCTCGCGCCCCTAAATCCCTCCCGAAGTCCAATATGTAGCTTTCCAAACAGAACCTTAAAAACAAGTGAGGATTGAACTCCAAGACGCCGAGGATTCTTTTGCTTTCAAATATACTTCTTTGAGCTATCTACGGGAAATGGAGAGAATGTTTCCTGATGCGGTAAAACGGTTTTTTTTTCTTTGGGTGGGGGGAGAAGAAAGTGGATGCTGGGCGTTTGCTTCTTGAGTGCCGTATTTGGGGAATTTGAGGCCTCTATTCGAGTGCTTGGATTGCGTTTTTCCCTCTCCAGAAACGCTTCCACCACGATTTGGAGACGCAGTTTGAACATCTCTTCCCATTCTCTTGTGCCAAATGCGAGGAGGTGGATGAATAGTCTTGATAATCCTTTAGCTTTTGAAACTTCTCCGCAAAGATTCCAACCCAACACACGATTTCTCGTGAAGTACCAGTACGCCAACTCTCAATCCCCAGTCTATATAACTCCAATCCCAGGACCCAAAATATCTATAAACGTATATACAAGAAGCGAACATCACTTTCTCTTCTCTCCTACCTCTCAAAACCCACCCCACGAACCCTCTCCCTCTCCCTCCCCCACAAACCCATCACCATACTCAAACGCCGCACTCTTTATCGCGTCGGCCTCCGCATCCGACAGTTCCATCCACGGCTCACTCCCAAACGGGCTTTGCAAGCTACCAAACGGGGATACAGGAAGCTGATCACTATCAAGAAAATTGCCACATGTTTCCATCAACACATCGTCCGGGATCGGAAGTGATAACGATGGTGAGTGTGGGAGGAGAAGCGGTGGCAGCGGTGGTGGTGGTGGGAGCGATAGTGCTCGGTGATACGGTATCACGCTATCCCCAGGCGTGAATGAAGGTGTTGTGATGAAGGGATAGTGTTCTTGTTGTGTGGGAAAAGCAGCCGCAGCAAACTGCGGTGTTCGTGGATTCTTTCTCGGTGCTGTAGGTGTTCGCACTTTTCCTCCCGCAATCCCTTCAACTTCGGAGCCAGCTTTCGGCAATGTCCACTGGGCCATCGCCATCCCGTCTCGGAAATGGTTCGCAATATGCGTCTCCCTCGCATCCCAACTCTCCAGTTCGGCCCCACAAAACCCACATCCCCACGGCCCGGCCACAGGCTGCGCAGCCTGTTTCCACCGCGCGCTCGTCAAGTCGAAAAGGGTGCAGTTGTGGTAATTCTTCACATGCTGCCTTAGATGATCCGGGCGGTAGAACGTCCGATCTGCAAGCGACCGCGCTGCACACTCGACGATGCGATGGGCGGTGTGGAAGTGCGCGTCTGGCGGGTCGCGCAGCATGCAGAACGCGCAGAAGCTGGTTTGAACTTGGGATGTTCGCGGGTGCAGTGGGGAAGTGGAGGGGGCGGCGGAGAAGAGACGCGCGCCGTGTAGCATGCAGCTGTAGGAGGAGCGGGGGAGGTGCTGTGTTTCTTCGTGGCGGCGCCAGGATTTGGGCGCCAGGTGTTTGAGGCAGAATGTGCACTGCCAGGTTTCCTGAGATGGGGAGGTGGGAGATGGATGGTGGGTGCGTGGGCCTGGGGTGCGAGCAGGAGTCAGTGTGGGGGTGGGAAGGGCAGTATGAGCAGGTTGGGATGTTGGGTGGCGGTTTTTGCGGTAGATTTTCTTCTTTCCGCGGCGGGAAGGGGCGCTGCGGCGGGTCGTGCTATGTTGCGAGAAGGAAGTATAGGCACTTGAAGCGGAGACGGATTCGGCGCGCGAGTGTGATATTCCGAATTTGGTAAGTTGAGGCGGTTGGGTGAAAGTGCTGTATTTAGTGTCCTGGGCGGCTTCAACGATGTCACTCTCGGACGCGGCTTCATCTTCAGAGTTACTTGATAGCCATATTTCCATGGGGTTGAGCTGACGGGCTCGGGCATTGGTAAACCAGGTGGTTACTTGTTTCTCTGTGATGCCGCATTCCTGGGCCAACTGCTTCTTGACTTCGGCACTCGGGTATGGATCATGTTGATTGGCATCCAGCCACGCTTGCAGCTTCGTCAACGCACTCAATGGGAGCTTAAAAGTACGGCGAGCCCTTGATCTGGTGACTTTGGCGTCCTCTTGCTGGCATATCGGTTCCAGAGCTGGTATAGCGGGGCTGCAGGAGGGGCACTTCGAAGCATTTCCAGGGTTGATAAGAGCTGAGAGCTCGCACGCCGAGCATCGCTGATCGGATTTGAGTACACCTTCCATCGCTTTCGGTTCTTTGGCAGGACACAGAAGTTCCAAGACCGGATTGGAGACGCTGCACTTATCGCAGCGAATGTCCTCTCCAGGGTTCGTAATCTCCCAGAGCTCGCACGCCACACACGACTGGTTGAAATCCGGGGCCTGTCCATTGCAGAGGAATATGCTGTTTGTGCGTGTGCAGTCCTTGGATGTAAAGACGCTGAGCCTGGTAACGACGGGCGATATTGACGGTTGATTCTGCTGAAGTTGAACTTGGTCTCCCTGATCGTCCAAATTAGAACTCCTCCAAACCTGTTCCATTGGAACACAATAACCTACAACATGCACGTTCCAAAAACTCCCAAACTTCACATCGCCGCCGAAGGCCTCCGGAATGGCGTAGTCTAATGTTGACGGTCCTTCAAACTCTGCTCCATTGGATGAATCCTGCTACTACTACTCAGACTAGTTCTTTCAAATTAAAGAATAAGAGTATGAGAAAATATGTCTACCTGGCTGGTTGCTGGAGCGAGCGGGTCAACAATATAGCCCTCAGATGGCTCCAATGAGGAGCCATACCCTGAATCAAACGACCAGATGGAGGGCGCAGCATTCCGGGTTCCTTTCGGTCCGATCATGGTTATGGATGCGGTTTCATTGAAAGAAGGCACTCGTGCGTATGGCGAAAAAGGCTCCCGATGATGACTGTAAGGATGAAGGAATTCAGGCAACGTGGGATGAGCTTTGGTGTTATAACGGCTCTAGCTATGCACTGAGCCGTCCGTGATAACGAGGGTGAAGTGTGGCTGGGTGCAGCACTAGCCCCAACGCCCCAGTGCCTTACAGCCACGATCCTCAGCTCTACAGGGGTGCGATTTCTGCTGCACGGTTGGGTAGTTAGTAAGCTACCGTGAACCGTGGAGACACAGCCTTGTATTGGGCGGTAAGACAGAGCATGAGGCTGCTGAAGGATGTCGGAACAACCTCAGTGACATTCACTAGCACTCTGTGGCACATCTTGGCCCCAAAATTGGGCATCATCATGAAAAATGTTGGTCCGGCTGGGTACAGAGCACCAACAGGCTACTGAATTCTTCATCCATTCTTGTGGGTACAATAAGGCCGCAACAGGCTCCACTTGGGGCCGCTGTTAGCATTCATTCTGCGTCGACTCGCTGGTCGAGCACTCATACACAAGTCCAAACCTTCGAAACCTCGTATCCCTTTTTCACATACATCGTGAGACAGCAGCCAACCTGGAGGCAGCCAGGCCTCGACGGCATTTTGCCCAATTGCTCAAGATTCCGTACACAATTCGTGTGGCACAGCGCTGTGCGCCTCGAACTCGAAGCTTCAAACATCAACATCATGCCCGATTAATCCTCTCAGCCCACCTCAATTCCACTTCCACTTGCCTCCCTTCCCAAAACGACGTCTAGGAAACTCTTCCGTGGCCTGATTGTCTTGTTAGGAGACGTGTTCTGTTCATCCTCCTCTTTCACATGGATGAGCCTAGCTTTCGACAAATCCAGATCCTTGAGTAGATCCTTCAGAGTTGCTACTTCCTTCGCCGCACCCAAGAAAGCCTCGTAAGGTATCCAGTACAAGCCCTCCATTTCAAGGAATTGTTGCCGTGTCTCCTTGATGCATTTCTGAATCTCGGAATAGTCGAACTCCGGGGACCCTTCCATCGGAAAACGAAAGTCTTGTGCGAGTTGCGCGATATCGTAGTTTCGTAAGAACAGCTCTCTTTTCCCAGCTGTCACATCTTTCCGTGGCCACTCCGAGTACGGCTTATCTAAGAAAGAGAGGTCCAGTTCCGTCAACCCAAGAACTCCCACCACTTGGAAGGACATGAGCCAGCATTCGTGTTTCCGCGTCGATTCGCAGGAGGGATCAATTTCTTCAAGGTGTACAACGTGAAGCGGAAGGAAATTGGCCGAGATACCCATCTCCTCTCCAGAAAAGTGGAGTGGACGGTTGGGACCTAGCTCCACAGCACGCTTAAGGACCTTTGGTAATTTCGATATCCGTCCCAAACGAGCCACTTGTTTTGCTTGCTCCTCAGCTAATATCTTGGCCTCAAGCTCTGCAGCAACGCGTGCAGCCTCCGCTTCCTCGGCTACCCGTTTGGCTTCTGCTTCGGCCTCAGCAGCTTTCCGAGCAGCTTCTGCTTCTGCGGCTTTACGCGCGACCTCCGCTTCTTCTGCTTTACGTATTGCCTCGGCTTCAGCAGCCTGGCGTTTGATCTCGGCCGCTTTGCGATCTGCTTCCTGGCGGCGTGATTCGCGAACAGATTCGGGCGTTGAAGCCTTCTCGGGTGGCGCTGGGGGGCTTTTGGACTCGGCGGCTGGAGTTGGTGTCTTCTTAGGTTTCACATTATCCTCGGATCCATCTTCGGGAGTTGGCTTCGCATCCTTGCTTTTTTCTCTTTCCGTCACACGCGATTTCGCTGCAACCCTCCTGGCTGCCTTTCGGTCATCGGGGGAGTCTGCGTCTGGTGTTGGCTTGCTCTCATGAATCTTCTCTCGCTCGCCGGTCCGGATCTTTGAAGCCAGTCTCTTAGTCGGTTTTCTATGATCGCCTTCGCTGTCTTCAGATCGAGCCCGTAATGTTCGCTTTGGAGGGTCACGTTCATCGGAGCGGGGCTTGATCGACTTCTCGACAAGCCCGCGATCTCCACCATCGCTATAAGATCGCGGTTTGGCGCCAACCTTCTTGGGTGGCTTCACATCCTCTTCGATCTCCGAGGATGATGTGTCTTCATTCACAACTCTCCTTCTCCGCTTTGCGTCGCGCTGGTTCGACAATTCCCGTCCAGATATCAATCTCTGCCTTGTCCTCTGCTGGGGGACCGCTGGTACCGTGGATGCTTTCGTGATATGAACTCGTTTGGGCTCATGACGCGGCGAAGAAGAACGCTCGCCACGTGGCGACGATTTCCTCTTCGCTCGAAGTTGCGCCGCGTTCTGAGCCTCCTTCTTGTTCCTCTTTGGGCTCTTGTACTGGGAGCGGTATTTTTCATACTCTGTCTTCAAGATATCCTTCTCTTGCTCCCATTTCGGGCCTCGGCGCTCCTCGGCAATTTCAAAGTATGTTCTTCCTTCCCGATCGCGTCGTGTGGGGTCAAAGTTGTCCTGTTCCAGTAGTAATCGGATGATCCTGATATGACCTCTACCAATTGCCACAAGCATTGGCGTTTCGCTATGCTTGGATGGATCCGGATCAGCTTTGAGCCCGCTGGCGAGCAGGATACTCAGAATGTCGTAGTGGCCCCCTCGAGCAGCAGCAACACCGCACGCAATGTTTGGTTTGATATTGCTGTTGATCAACTCCCCAACTGCCAGTATATCTCCTTCGCCTGCTTTCTCGATCAAGGTTTCCTGGTTGTATTCGTTATAGAGAAGTCGGGAAGAAGCGTTTTGCTGCTTGGCTCCGGGGCCGGCATTGTCGTCGTTTGTCTTTGTGTCAGCTTCACGTAGCATAGCTGCTTTTAGCTCTTGCTCAATTTCCTTGACTTCATCGTGCTCGTCGTTGAGGACATCAATAGCGCGCTGACCCTTCTTATTCTGATGGTGCGGATTGACTCTGGCTTTTCCAAGCAACAGCTTGACCACCTCCAAATGCCCGTTCTCAACAGCGTCGATCAATGGTGTATCTCGATCATTGGACTCGCAATCAGTGCGGCAGCCCTGATTAATTAGAAATTCCACAATATCCGCATGCCCCTGAAGCGACGCCTTCTGCAGAGGCGCAATTCCCGCAAAATCTTCCTGGCTCAGCTCATCCGGCGCAGCTTTAAAGGCTGCCTTGACGGCATCCAAATCACCCTTTTCAGCTTCCCGAGCAAGTTTCGTCGCACCAAATTTGTCCACGTTCTTCTTGTGTACCATGGTGCGCGCTGGTGAAGTAAGAGCTCTATGCGACGAACGCTTAACGCGTATGTGAGGTGGAAGATTTGGCGTCTGAAGCGGCCGCGGGGACGACGAATTTTCTGAGCTCGAGTCTGACCAAACATTGCGCTCCTGAGATGGCAGTACAATAGTTGAAAGTTCACGCCTCTTGCGACCCTGGGTGCTTTGTAGTATCGACTGTGTAGATGCAGATCGCTTATGAGGCCTCATGCCAGGCGTTGCAGGTGAGGTGGGTTGATTTCGAAGGCCAAGCGTGTCTTTCGATAGTCCATCGGGTTTCGATTTTTGTCGCAGTAGCTCGTTTGATTTGGGGTTGGATTCATCAGGGCGCTTGCGTTTTCGCGACTCAACTGTTGATGAACTTCTCCCGCGGGTTGTAGGTAGCGAAGGTGAAGGTGCGGCATGTGCTAGAGGGGATCGCGGCGGATCAGCTGGACTTCTGTCTCGCTCTTGTCGTGACGTTGCTTGGCTGCTAGGTGAAGTCGGAATAGAGCCCTTTCCGTCATGCTCAGAGCCATTCTTGGCGCCGTTCGTCTTCACGCTCTTTGAGTCTGATGATGCATCAATTCGACCGTTTGTCACCGGCCGGCGCGTCCCCAGATGCTCTTTTACCGAGCGTGAATCTGCCTCGTCGTCTGCATCGCTGCGTTCGCTCTTAATCACGCCCTTGTTCGTCTTATCTTCATCCTGCTCTGCGTCGGACAGCACGACTGTCTCAGCTTCGGATTCGTTCGGCGTATTATCCGCCTCAATATCGCCATTCGGAACTTGTGGTGTTGCTGTAGCTGTGTCCTTTGTCGACGAGGGTGGCGACGGCTCGGCCGCTTGCGGTGAAGAAGCTTGCTTGGGTGAAGAGGCGGTCGGATCGTCTTTGCGCGTTGGTTCTTTTACAGAGTCGGTCGAGATGAAAGATATAGGGTGTAAAATATCGCCATTATTGGTCATAACGGTAGTGTTTGACAGGACTCGAGGGTTCCTGCCTCATTGTCGTCTTTGGGTGAGCAAGGGACGGGAGGAATGCGTGGAGCATGCAAGAACAAGGCTCTTAGCTGCAGCTCCGTTCGCTGTTCGCTTTATCAGGCACGCAACACTCTAAAATGTGCTGAATGGGATCAAAAAGAACAGATTCGTGGAATCGTAACAGGGTCGTGAACAAGAGACGGTGGAATGTTGAGGAGACGTGGAGACCTGCGAAGGGAAATGCGACCGAGGAGGCGAGCGCGCAAATCACAGAGCCGGACGGTGGCCAGCACGGCTGAGGCTGGGCTGGGCACTATTTGCTGTGCTGTTATTGACTGGGCCATGATGAAGGGCCCCTGCAAGGAGAACAGGTGGACAAGCCTGCGTTTATGGAGGACAAGGAGGACAGGATTAGCAGCTTGCATAAGTGATCATAAGAATTTATGTTAACCGTGGGCGATGCATTCTTCGAGTCTTAATATGAAACTCTGTTCCTCAGCTTCCAACGGTATCACTCTCATGTGAAGCCGACTCCAGAGCATGGCCCACTAAGATTAACCTTAGCGAAGCCTTCGAACGGTTTCTAAAAGAAGAATGAATGGCCGATACGATTGGCCGGTCTCATTCTCGCTGGTGAGGTCAACCAGTCCTCAACACCACACTGGATAGAGTTCTTCTATGCACTAATGGATACATTATATATCAACCTCAAGACATTGGTGTAATGGCCATCGTAGACTTCCTCATCAAGCTGCTTGACCCTGTTGTCCTGCTCCGAACCTTCTATATCGCCGCCGCCGCACTCGTAAAGCTCCCCTCCGGCCGTCGCTCACTCATCACCAGGCCATTTCCTCACTATCTACTAACACGATTAAATCCAGTAGATCCTCTTCATCAATACGATTCCAGCTCTACGCAGCCGCTTCCTAGCATACGGCTCCCGAGCAACCTCACCTCAACCACGCAGCAAGAATGCCTCATCAAGCCCTAAAACCACCTCGACGCCCCTCCTCCAATTCCTCGACCATCTCACAATCTACCGCGTCCCACATAACTGGTTCACGCACTTCTACATCCTCTCGGTCCTGAGCACCCTATTCTGGACTCACCAACTCTACACACGCGGACCAGCGTTCCGATTTCTTGCCTTCCTCCACAACAATGCCCACGAGACTCCCAATACCTCCGCCATCTACAATGCTTCCGCGAGTTCCAATACCTCCGCAAATCCCAATACCTTCACATCGCCCCCCACCACCTCCATGTCTCTCTTCCAGGTCCATCTAGTCCTATCATTCCAATTCCTACAAGGCCTCCGCCGCCTACTCGAATCCCACTGCTACACCTCCACCTCCACAAGCCAGATGTGGATTGGGCATTACATGCTAGGCCTACTCTTCTACCTCACAATAAACATCGCTATCTGGATTGAAGGCCTCCGTAAGCGACACCTCCCACCTCTCGTACACTCCACACCGACTAACATATCGCCACCAGCCGCCCTCCTAAATCCTTCCTCCCCACCGACCTCCTTCTCCTTCCTAACCCCAACCCTCACCCTCAGCCTTCTCCTACCCCTCCTCCTCGCATCCCACATCCTCCAAAACAACTACCACGCCTACCTCTTCCACCTCCGCACTCGAACCCGCTTCGCCACTACATACACTCTCCCGTCCCAACCTCCTTTCTCGTCGCTCCTCTGCCCACACTACACCGTTGAAGTCCTGATATACATACTCCTAGCCCTGCTCGCCATACCACCCGGTCAAACCCTCAATCTTACCCTCTCCACAGCCGCAATCTTCGTAGCCGTAAACCTAGGCGTCACGGCCAACGGGACAAAGGAGTGGTATCTAGAAAGCTTCGGGGCCGAGAACGTGGGGAGGAGGAAGAGGATAGTGCCTTGGGTGTGGTGATGAGACTCTCAGGGGAATGCCAAATATATTATTAGGATAGTGAGGATGTAGTGTGCACAGGTGAGGATATTTGGGGGAAGACGAGATGGAATTGTAGGTAATAGAGGAATAGAGAACGTGTGGGTGAGAGCAGTTTTATATTCACTCGACCGCTCCGCCCCGAGCGTCTCAGGAGAGTGGTCAATGTATAGAGTACTTAGATTTAGTTTTAACTAGCTACAGAAGTTCAGGTTCGGCGCACAGCAAAGCTGAGTAACGGCGAAACTAAAGGAGAAATGCCAAATTAAAACAAAAAATGAAGTAAAAGAAAAAGGCAAGCGAACAATTGAAAATAAGTAAACTACCACCCTCAAGAATACTGGGAAGAACAAGCCATGCGATGTGTGAATTGCATCGAGAAGATTTGAAAGCGCAGGCAATGAAAAAGAAGTATAAAAACGACGAACAATCTAATAGTACATAGCAGACATTAACAAACCGAAAAAGAATGGATAAAAACATTTTTCTTTTGTTTTCCATTATTAACGATAATTTGACGCATGAAGAAAACAGGAGTTAGGTAAGTACGCGTGAAGGTAAGCACACTAAAGTAAACTAAACACAAGACAAAATCTCTATTGTTCGGTAAGACTTAAGACGCTCTCTTCCCTCTCACCATCAGATAAACCCTCCGGCTTTGGGTCCGACGCGCCATCAACTCCAAAATCCGGTTCCTTCAAAACAGGCTTACCCGCAACGTTTCCCGGTGCCACAGGCGCCGGTGCCGCAATCACCGTCTCATTACCCACCGGACCACCTTCCAATGGCTCCAGATCCTTCCCCCCCATTAACCTCATCTCATCCAATCCATGCGGCGAACTCCCGCTAAGCGGGACATGATGATGCTCCGGCATCGGAACCGAATGTTCGGGCAACTCTCTCAACGGTGTCTGTTTCTGTACCGGCTGCTTCAGATGCTCGAACTCGATCAACGAGCTGCGGCGCAGCTGCTCGAGCTTTTCTTCCGGATTCTTAAAAGCATCGTGACGTCAGCTTCTTTGTCCTCTTAAGAGCGCGACAACAGCATCAATATCAGACTCAGACTCTAAGGTCAGACCGTGCGACTTTGCAAGTGCTGTGACGGCAGCTGGGCTGGGGAAGTAGGATGGGTTGGTGAGAGATGCGAGCGGTGCTCCACGAAGGCTGACGCCGCTTCGAGGGCTGACTTTAGGAACAGTAGTCTCTTTAGGAGCAATGGTCGCATGTGGGCTTGGCACAGAAGCCGCAATGGTCGTTGCAGTTGATGCATTCGACGATGACCGTCGCACACGGCGAAACGAAGCAGCGTTATTAGATGAAAACCCACAACGGGGACATACCCAGTCGGCCTGGTCCGGCACGCCCTCTGCAGCAGGCAGCTCGCCTGCTTCGTCCCTCTCCTCTCCCCAGAACTTGGGCCGCCTGATTGGCGCCGGCGTCACTGGGAGACTAGGTCGTTCGACTGCCGTTGGGAAGTCTGTCAGGATGAGGCTCTCGCGGCGATCTCTTCGGCTTAGAGACGGAGAAAGGATTTCTTCAGTCTCGCCAGATTGCTGCTGAATCACTTGTGGTTTGCCCCGTCGGACTTGTGATTCCATGATTGCGCGGACATAGTTTTCAATGCCCGGTACGCTATCCCATGCGTTGCTGCTTTGTGAAAAGGCCTGCCAAGGTTCGTCAGTATTTGCTGGATATGCTGATGATGGCGGAGCCGATGGCCCCTCCTCTTGATCTATGCCACCAGGTACTGAGGTAGTAATTGGTAGCGTTGGTTCTGGTGGTAAATCTTCAGCAAAGACGCGCGTCGGTTTTGGCACATCACGTTCCCGCTCCCAAGGAAAGATTGGTTTGGGTTTCTCCGCAACTTTCGGCTTGGTATCTGGCACGTCGTACCACATGTCTTTAGGCGGCTGGGGATACGATTGAGGCGCTTGGAAGAGCTCTCGGCTTGCGCTGAATATATAAGTTTGGTTGGGGAAATTGGCTGCTTCAGGCTGGGATTCCTGAGGTGGTTCGGATCTACACTATATCAACAATCATCCCTTCAACCCCAAACTCAACAACTAGCTTACCTTGTTGCGTCCCAAGACATGATGGGCGCCGAGAACTGCTGCTGCTGGACCATTGGTGTCGGCTCCACTATGCCATGATCAAGATTTTCAACAGCCTCACCAGGATCAGTGAATGGTTGTTCTGTGGCTGTAGTCTGAGCTTTACGCTCCACCATTTGGGGTATTGACGTCGTATGTTCAATGGATGAGGCACCAAAATCGGTATTCGTGGCCTCACCATGGACATGCTGCTGCACCGGCGGCGAGGGTTGAGATTCGTACAATGTCTGCTGTTGCGCAAGAGGAGCCGGAGCTGCCGTGGTTGTGTAATTGACCGGTGCGACTTTGAGATGCCTGTCATGGACAGCCCACCACCGGCCCAAAAGCTCATTGTACACTCCCGTTCCACTGGCGGTAATCTCTCTTCCTTTGTTCCATGGTTTTTCCTTGCCGATGAAATGCACCATTTTGATGTTACTCTTATAGTGTCTGTATGCCGGCTCCCACTGATACTGAGCATTGGGGGTGCAATTGTAAGTGAAGCTTAACCGATGCCAGTTTTTATGCTCGTAATATTGGTTTAACAGGCCCTGGTCGGCCCCATCAAAGCTATCACCGCTTGCTGCCATTGTTTGAAGTGCCCAATAATCACCCATATTCGGACTAATTACCATGACACCAGTATTGAAAGCGTCCGGCCAGCCGACGTCGGGAGCTGCAGCGAAAGGCACGTCGAGGGCAAATAGCTCATCCGGTGCCCTCAATACTACAATATCTGAGTCTAGATATACTATTTTCCGGAATTGTACCTGGCGCCAGAGAGATATCTTGGTGAAAGCAAAGGCAAGATCGGCTCGGTCCATGTGGTAAAGGTTGGCAGGATTGGGAGTTCTTATCGGATCGACGGGTATTATGTAGTCATAGAGTTCCTGTCATGTGATGAGCAATTGTCAAACGTATATCAAGACTCCAATGGCATACCTTGAGCTTGGATATGGTGTCAGCGGATAAGGTGTCCAGTGTGACGAGGACGGCGAGTTTCTTCTTGGCCCCCGCATCTCGTAAGGAATGTGCAAGTACGGCGGCGCCTAGACACTGGTGTCAGTGGGAGTTCTCCAAGCTTCAATATGACGGATGTTGGTACCGGGTAAATAAGAGTCGGTCATGAGCAGCTGTGTTTGCGTGAGCTTGTTTTGTCCACACGGTTGGAGTGATGGGCAACAAGACTTACAGTACAATAAACATCCTCACCCGAGTTCGCCATGGTGACAGCTCTCAAGGGAGTGGGAGTAATGGAGAGAACAAAAGAGGAATTGATGATGCTGGTGAAGGGTTTCGGGGGCAACGACGGGTGATGAAAATGTAGCTCCTCTTTCTGGAGCTTCCCCGCCCTTGAACGACGTATTGGAAGTGCGCAGATCACAAGACGAGAAAACGATTGACAATGCTGCAGGAAAACAAGCGGCAGAGACAGGAAACGGTCAATGGCCGAACATATTTACAAGCGCAACTGCCGATGAAGCTTCTCGTAGCAACCCGAGCAGGAGAGTGGCAGAAAGGCTGGAGACGCAAAGGAAGAGAGCGGAATCAAAGCAATCTCCCCCATCCCAGTCCAAGGATCCAAGGATACCCGCTGTCACGGATCCGAAGCTCAACAACAAAACGATAGCGCCAAGATTCGTTTGGAGATTGCCCATTCCCATTGTGGACAAGTTTAGCCCACGATAAAACCCGAATGCTGGTGGGGGCTGGTGAAGCTTTCAACGTCTGCCACAAACCTGAATCGAGCTTCTGGGGAACAAGAATAAAGAACTCCAACAACACTTGCCGCTTTTACAATTGACGTTTGTTAATTCAGTCACATGGTGATATCAGAATGAAGAATGGCCGTTCCAATCAAATCATCTCTCCATGGCATGACCTGACATCTATCCCGTCGGCGAAAATCGCAAGAGCCATCCATGGACAACCACGTACGCGGTGGACAGAGAATTGGCGAGTCTCCAAACGCCGATATGCCGAGCTGTCAACAAACGCATGTAATATATTGCTATCAAACAAGACAACTATGTTCCCAATACTCTGTTATATTGCTCGGAACCTTAATAACAGCTTTAACAAGGGCCTTAAAGGCTGGATCTATACAAATAGCCAAAATGCCAGCCAAAACAACCCCATCATGCCTAAGAAACTCAGAATCCGGAGGAACTTAAAATAGTCAAAAGAACAGTTGCATCCCGGCAGCCATTCACCAAACAGGCTATCTTTGAATAGTAAGGATTCACTAAGGCCATCGGCAACAGGATCCTTACCGAAAATCTCGATTTAGATCGTACATTCCTTTTTAAACCGTCGGTCAACCTCAGATACGGATGAACCGAGTCATATCAATGCGGCGCAGGCAGAAGCCGAGGACAGCCATGAGGTGATGCGCGAGCAAGAAGATGGAGAAGACGATTCAGCTTCAAGATTTCTTTCGAGATATGTACCGCCTAGAGTCTCAGTCGGCAGCAAGCCTCTAGCGTTCCTAAGCCCCGACGATAACTCGTCCACGCGGTCGCCAAATTCGTAGTTCCCGTATGATTGTCTCCTTTTTGTCCTACGTGCCGTTTAGTCCGAATTTTGTCGGAGTGTGGAGATTCTCAAACCACTGCTCTAATTGCTCATGGGATGATTTACGAAGCCTTACGAAGTTGTATAAGTTGAGGAACGGAGTTATTGAGTCTCGATCACTGATGGACGCCGAGAGGAGGCGATTTCAGGTGAAGAGGAATAGGTCTTCATTTGAGATGAAGGCGGTTGAGATGTTCTTTCGGGCATTTGTGGAGTTAATAATTTTTGCAAAGGCGGTGATGGTATTCTATAATTCTTTGCGTGATTCAGTGCCTTGAAGCGAGGAATCAAGCGCTACGTTTAGGGGTTCCAGGAGATCACTGGCCAGGTGTAGAACGTCTGACATTACAACAATTAGTTCTACCTTTGTCTATGATAACCCCTTTGGCTAGCAGGATAGGTATAGACAAGCTCCGGAAAAGAATCTAGCAATGCGCGGAGAGAACTGGAGGCACGATATGCTGACCAAAGGTAATCCGCGCCAGCTTTTCAATTCCAATTGAGGACCCAAGACAGTCAGCTTGGCATCTCCTTATCGTCCCCAAGCGAGAGATGCGCATGTGGAAGGAAAGCCAAATAGCGATGTTTACGCGTGATGAATTTCGCTACGCCTGTAGAGGCCTCCGCGATGGACTTCTTGTAGTCTATCTCAGTCCCCGGGCTTTCAATCAATAGTCAAACCAAGCATACCGTAAATCCGGTCAAACGGATCTGTGACTTGAAGCCGTTGTGCAATTCTCAGAGCTCTAAGAAAGAATACCAAATAATATCTGATATACGGCGAAAACAAATTCCTAACGTGCACACAAGCACTTTCCCTTCCTACCCAGGAAAACTGAGCTGCGGCACGCGCACCACGCACTCGCCTTAGCAAAGAGGTATGGGTCATATTGTTGGACGCGCCGCCCCCTTATCGGCGGAATCGCAAGGATACACAATCATTTCAAGCTGGAGAAAAGGAGACGCGACCCGAAAACAGAAAGCGTAGTGATAGACTTGAAATTGAAATTACGGAATAATGTATTGCCCGACCTAAAATGCAAACCCTCAAAAATCTGAGGTGCAAGTCTCAAGTTTCCGAGGTGCTTCGTTGCGGTTCGATGGGAATAGATGCATATAGCATCAGTCCAGATGGCGATAAACTGATCCAGCCGTCGGATATTACGCAGGGCAGTCTCCAGAGACGTGGTCACTTTGAAATTGCCATCTCCTTCCAGGCTGGTGTTGGAGGCGATGGCCGGATCACCCAATTTGTAGGAAAGCGCTTGTAGATCACGCTACGGTTCAAGGAAGCCTTGATGAGTTGCCCAGATGCCTTCTTAGTGTATATTCCTTAGGATGAGTTGAAAAACACGAATCTCACAAGCTTCATGATTGATCCTATATATATCCCTTAAACTGATGGTTGACAAAAAAATGGTGGCCCGTGCGTGATCACCAAAATCATCACCAAATTTATCACCAACATCAATTGAGGCTACAAATATATAGAACAAAGCCTATAAAAGCTTATTTCTTGGTGTTCAGTCGATCTATATGGCTCTGCCAGCAGGTTCATGTCTTGCAGAGCGGAATTCTACATGCAGAACACGCGATAGGCTTAGTATTAATTGCCTCCGACTTGTATCTGTGTTCTATTACTGGCTTAAGTATAAACTGACTTGTAGGAACGCGTTATGGTGTAATTTTTGGTAGTTGAATAGGTCGTTTAAATAGGGCCAAAATATGTTTCTAAAGGAAGGCTTTATTTGGTTCTTATGAAGTTAGATTCTGCTCTGCATTTTGATTCGTGTATTCCGCAAGCCTATCTAATAGCTTATTGGTGAAGAGTAGCTTGAATAGCTTAAAGGGCCAATTCGCATGTATATTTTCTGGTAGGTTTAGGCGCCTATATTTGTTCTTATTTTGAATCTCAATGGCGTTAAAATTAGGGGGGGGGTTAGTTAGATAGGCTCTGGAGGGTCCTTTTTCTTCGTCCGTTTTGATTGGCTAGAATATTAAGTTGGTGGAACAAAGTCCTTATTATTTAATTTGCGTTTTCTAGCTAGGGAATGCTAAAATAGAAAGAGTGATATTGAATGTTCATAGCCCCTGAGATTCAAGTTCGATGTTCTGGCAGAACTTCTGACCGCCTAAAATAGAGAGATTTGATTGGCGCGCACGGATCACAGGTTTGTGCCCAAGGGATAGCTGTTTGAAATTCATTCCAGGACGTTGATGACGGGAAAGACAAGAAAAATGAAACGTTGATTAGGAATGTTAACAAGAGTTTGTTGAGCTCGGGGGCTGAGCGGAACGCGAGGCTGCCTCCACAGCCTTACCTGGACATGCACGGACCATCCACCACTAGACGGCTTCTCTCAAGTCGACCTTCATTTTATCACCAAACCGGCCCGCAGCTTATTCATCCCAAATTTCTAGTCTTCCTGGAGCAATCGCGAGAACTTCTCAATATCACCAAACATCCAAGTATACTACAACGATGCAGCGCCCACGAAACCGCCAAACTCGCTCCGACAACTCAAGAGGCAATAACTCCAGAGGCAGAGGAACCCCTCATGGTCGCGGTGGCCGTCCGCAGCGACCCCAGAATCCCACCTCCACTTTCGGCTCCGTACCCACTGCCGCGCAGCTTAACCCAGGCACTCCCGTCTCCATTATCCTCAAGATCGACCAGCCCACTGGAGGTCAAGTCCAGGGTATCGTTGCTGAGCTTCTAACGCGTGGCGACCATCCTCGAGGTATAAAAGTACGACTAAGAGACGGGCGTGTGGGAAGGGCACAGAAGGTCGTCAGCGAAGATGACGGAATGAAGGGAGAAGAAGAGGCAGGTGGTACGAGTACTGCACGAGGAAGGAACGGCGAGAATGATCAACCGAGGAGTAGTAGACCTTTGAGGTATACCAACGTGCGAGAAGACGAGTATGTGTATAACGAGTACGACGGAGACCAAGCTCCTAAAGGGAGCAACCTTGCAGATTATTTGCCGGACCTGGAACGCCTTGAGTGGGATGGAATTGCAAGAGCGAGTACAGTTACGTTCGAATCTGCGATAGCTACGTGCCCTGTCTGTGAGACATTTGAGGGTGACGAAGCAGCTGTTGCACACCATGTTGAGTGCCACTTCAAGAAGATGAGTGAAAATTTTCAAATCCTAAGTTGATGCTACTCTTAACCCACAATCCGCTCACTCGATACACAACATCTCCATTCCGAGTCGGTCGGCGTAGAAAGGGCTCTAGACAGCATCAAAGTAGGAGCCAATTCACAAAAACCTGAATATGTAGCCAATGACGCGGGTCACAACGGACCTCTAACATCTACGCCCTGAGCAATACCGTCGCTTGGTATCCTGAACTACCGTCGAAGTGCCCTCGAGGTTGCAGACTGAAGCCATCAAAACGGAATAGAAAGAGCACCGAGATGAGCAAGCAATTACGCCACCAACAAAAAGTGATCCCCATTACTCTATATTACGTCATGTTTAGAGAAAATGCGCTAGAAAACGTTCACGAATACCTCTCATCCCATTCTTTTCATTCAAGCTGACGGGTACAATATCTACTTGCTCCGTGAGCATCTCATGTCGCAGCAATTCTGGCTTCTTTTTGTCTGTAATATTGAAGATTTGCTGTGAATGTCCTCTATCAAGAACCAAGTGTATCCCGGTGATGCGTGTTCTAGATAACTTTATAAGCCATGATCTCATCTTAATCTTGATCCGTCCCTTCTAGTTCAAGATGTTGCAGCCTATGTGGTTCATTGATCGCTGTATCGTCCAAGAATTTCACAACACGACTTTTCATATCTTAAACCATGCTTGCATATTCACCTCCGTTTTCACAGCAATTCAGGATCTTCGCATGGCCTTCACAACGCCTGGTTCATCCGGCAGGAAGGACAACAAACGGTCGCGTCGACGATTCGTACGCCTCTTCTCAATCGTCCCAACGTCACATCGAGTCAACAATAATTTTACTACCTTCATTAAGGCGACTGTGCCTGAAACATACTGAACACTTCTAGCGACCAAATTTTACTCACAACACGTGGTTCTGAGTCTGTCGACCACCTTTCAGCTCGAAAGGCTGATCAGTCGCAGCTTAGAACCATCCGAGTTCGCTGCCCTCAACCAAAATCTCTCAAAATCATTCCCCATTTCCCATATTCCATTTTCAACCCTTTACCTTTTAAATCGTATTCTTTCGTTTCATCACATCTCCGAGAAGGCACTCAACCCTCATCAACCAGTGGTGGAAGCAAATCGGAATTACCGTTGCCGCGGTGCTTCAGCGCCCTGACGGCATAGAAATGTCAGCAAAGCCAGATATCTCCCTCCGCACAAAACTCATAGTGGGGTGTGAGGATATCTCTCCTCACAACATTTATATCGATGCGTGGAGAGCGAGGCCGACTGACGTGGGAGATATGGTTTCAGAACCCACTTCCAGTGACAAAGCCTACGACGAGGACTTCGCAATATCCAGTAACAAAATATCCTAGTAGCAATTCTGAAGACTTCCAAGTACGAGAGTTCTCGGATTCTCAAAGACCAGGAGGCACTCGTCTCAAACGCCCGCGAAGGTGCAACATATGTTACCCAAAAGCCCCTGCACGCTTCGCGAGAATAAGGGCAGTTTGATACTATCAGCGTAACCCCAACAAGACGCATATGATCCCGTGGTGTACAGTCTTAGCCCACTATCTAATAAAGAAAGGAGAGAGACATTTGTGGCATGGGCTGCCGAACATGGGTGTTCAGGAGGATCGGGGCACGGTTCGAAGCTGAGACATTAGCTAACAGTACGTGAATCGAGGCAGGAAATGGTGTTTGGCTCTTCTACAAGTACACCCATCTTTCATTCCTAGCTTCAATTGGACGATTCTTAGCCTTTTTGAGTATATCATTCTAGTTCGCCTCGTTCGTTCCTGGGTCGAGTCTTTAGACATCCCGGCCACTATTAGCACATAATCAATCCCCACAACGACAATTGAGAATCAATAGAGGCCCAACATAAGCTGATATCGGTTGATATTTAATACAGTAAACGACCATGTGTGCCGTAAAATGCAAATCGGCAAAGAGAAAGTATTGGGACGTATATACCGGGCTGGGATGGACAGTACAATCAATTATTCAGCCTGCCTTGTGGCACTGACATTATTGCTTTGGAAACGGAGACGATCTCGAACTTGAAGGAGCGCTTGAGACTAGGACAGAACGTTCCTGATGGATCACCATGGTAGTACTACTTATGCAAGGCCGTGGAGGATATGAAGAAACGAGAGGAACGGAAACAGAAGTTGATATGGATGATGGATTTTGAATAATAGCAGAGCAATAACCAAGGAAAAAAGTTGGACAGTCTCTGATGCCTGTATAATCATAATTCGAGGTTCCTACCCAAGTATACGTAGAAATGAAAGATCTCGGCTCTGCGATGGCAAAATACGGTTGATATGGAATTGCCGTGTGGGGTGACGGAGATATTTAAAGAAGCGGACCGAGGCTGAAGCGCCCGCGTGTGGCTTCAAGCGCGGACCCTGTATGAACAGGGGCGCAGGCGGGCTCGAAGTCCGCTCACATAAAGGTTGAAGCCAGATCACCAACACGACTCTATATATTATACAACGCGCTCTCTTCAGTTTTTTTATATTTTCTTCAGATATCTCTTCTTTAAATCTTTCAGGTCATATTCTTGATGATTTCAACTTCTTACCAACGTCCCTCATTTTCCTAAATCGCCAGGCGCATTTAGCCTCCCTGTCTTACCTCCCTCACCGCTCATCACCCTTAATTGAGCCTTCCATAGCCATTCGATGGCACGTACAAAGCAACTCAATCCAATGCGCCGCGAACCCTCCGAAGTCTTCAAGCGCTCGAATGGCGCAATCGAGAAGCTCCTGCGCCTAGACGGCAACGCGAACGGATACGCGAAACAGCCCGGACAGGAAGATCCAGAGCAGAGGCGGTCTGGGTTGCCGCAGTTGTTGATTTGTGTGGGTGGGATATACGTGAGCTTGTACGTAGCCATGATTTCCAACCCCCTCTTAGCCCTTGATTGAAGGCGGGCAATGGAGAGCTAGAGACATGGTCTCCGAGGAATTAGGAGGAATTGATCGCAGGAGATTGTTATACGGACTATGAATGCTCATACATAATTTCTCATCCAGTCTCTCATGGGCTCTCCTCCAAGAACGCATAACAACAACGACCTACGGCCCTCCTTCGGCTCCCCAACGATTCACGTACTCCGTCTTCCTCAACACCATCCAATCCGCCTTCGCCGCCCTGACAGGCTACGCCTACCTCCTCTCCTCAACGCCCAAAAACCGCTCCGCCCCACCCATCTTCCCCTCCCAAAACATCCTCATCCCACTCGGCTTCATCGCCCTCACCAGCTCCCTCGCCTCACCCTTCGGCTACGTGAGCCTGAAGCATCTCGACTATATAACCTTCATATTAGCGAAGAGCTGCAAGTTGCTGCCCGTAATGTTCCTGCACATCTCGCTATTCCGCAAACGCTACCCCATCTACAAATATCTCGTCGTGGCACTCGTCACCCTAGGCGTTGCGATATTCACACTCCACCACCCCTCGACCTCCAAGAAAGCAGCCAAGCACAACGGGCTGAACGGTAGCATGACGCCCGTACTCGGCCTCACCTTCCTGGGCATAAACCTCCTTTTCGACGGCCTCACCAACACGGTCCAGGACTACATTTTCATGACCTATAGACCGTACACAGGCCCGCAGATGATGTGCGCCCAAAACATCATGAGCACGATCCTAACAGTAGTCTACCTCTTCCTCAGCCCCTTCCTCGCAAATACGCCGCTCGGCGAGTACGTAGGCATGGCATCCAACTCCGACGAACTGCGCGATGCCCTTACCTTCGTGACCGCGCACCCGCAAGTTGGGTGGGACGTCCTGGCCTTTGCGGCTTGCGGAGCTGTGGGACAGGTTTTTATCTGTAAGCCAGCCTCTCTATCCCACCACCCAAAAATAAAAATAGCAACTAATCAACCCATGTAGTCTACACCCTCTCAAACTTCTCCTCACTCCTTCTCGTCACCGTCACTGTCACCCGCAAAATGCTCACCATGCTGCTCTCCGTCGTCTGGTTCGGCCACCACATCACTCAGATGCAGTGGCTCGGCGTCGGCCTCGTCTTCGGCGGCATCGGCGCCGAGGGCTGGATCACCAGGCGCGATAAGCTGGCTAAGGAGAAGGCGAGGAAGGAGGCGGCGAAGAAGGCCGAGGGGAAGAAGGAGTTGTGAGGTTGGGGATTGGAGTCGGGCGTTGGAGATATGGAGTTGGATAGGGCCGGAGAATTCTATGTGTCTACGTGGTTCATTTTCATTGTTGGCGTCGTGTTGCATCTAGACTTTAGATGGGCTCTTGAAAGGCCTGTAACTTTGTATGTAAATAGGTAGATTTTTTAAAGTGCCCCAGCAATTGCCAAGACTCTTCATCCAGAAAGCACGACTCAGCACAATCACGATACATACGAATCTCAAGGCAAGCGCGCACACACACACTCTACAGAGTACTCTCTGATTAGATTTCCCATCGAAGATATTAAACCCAACCTGGTACACTGATTCTAGCCGCACTTTGCATTACTCTACATACATAAGTGGTTGGAAAGATATAAAGTAATGACCCTGCCAGGTGCAAAATATATCCGCCCTTTGGTTCAGAAAAAGAGGGAGAGTAAGGGTTGTGTGGTGAGAGAGAGGGGGGATGGGGGTGGGGAATGACGTTAGGAGTTAAGGAGTTACCTAGGAGATTTGATTGTGATAGACTATCGTGATGAGGGCAGAGAGAGAGAGAGCGAGCGAGAGAGAGAGGGGGAAAGAGGTGTGTTGAGAGAACAATAAGATGCTCTTGAAGGAGTGCGGGCCGGAGTTGGTGGTGTAAGACAGGAGTGAAGTGGTGGAAAACAGTAGTCTTTGCGTTTATGTATTGTGTATTGTATGGTGTTGGTGGAGAGAGTGTATCCGTTATGAAATGGCTGGCCCCTTCCCTTCCCACCACTTCCGAACCAAGGGGAAAAACAAGAGCCTGAATGCTGCACCTGGTTTCAACATTGATAGATGTCGGAAGCCAGAAGCGCGGATATCAAAGCATAAAGTCATGAATCGTAAGCCGCTCAATTTGCAGACATGTGTAGGTCGAGACTGACGACAGGAATAAGAGGGGAAATCTAGCCCGGCCCAGATACAGTATTAGGGCTGGCCGAAGGAAAGGGAAAGCAGATCGCTTTTGGTGTCGGCAAAGGAAGTTGGTATCGAGGTGTAACCGTAAGGCGTGGATGGATGAAGCAGAAGAAAAGGCGCCCAGACGACCACCAGCGCGCAACATTGCGCATCGGCCGTGAGCCTTTTCGCCGTCTAATCCACAAATAATCCACTCAATAGGAAAACCCGGCAGAAAGATCTCGACTTCTAGCTCGTCTGTTCCTACTCCTGCACTTGACTTCGTCGCATTTTCTCGGCCTCCAAGTTCTCGTACAAAAGGTAGAGAGCCTTCTCGTTGCTACTGGCACTGCCAGTGATGGTGAACATTCTCTCGCCAGATTCATCGTGGGGAGCTTTCGCAATAGAGATGCGAGCTCCAGAGCTCTTGCGTATCTCGCTGATCTTGCTTCCTCCGCGGCCGATGATGCAACCAACCATGTCTGAAGGGATACTGATGTTTTGGGTCTGCATCTCCTCTCCTTCCTCAGTGTGCGTGGGCGGTGGAGGTCGGGTGGCAGCGTCGGATCCGGAACGCCGATTGTTGTAGGCAGGAGGCGCATCACTGAAGTCAGCACCGTGGCCAGTGCGATTATATGAGCGGTTACCACCACCGCTCGAGGTGGTGCCATTTGAAAGCGGACCGGCGCCTGGCGCGACTCTGACAGCCGGGTTGTATAGGACAGTACCGTAGCCGCGCTCGCTGTCGTCGATCAGGCACTTTCCAATCTCCCAGACAGCCTTTTCAATTCCAGCAGGAGATCCCTGGACCTCGACAACACGCTCAGTCGATTGAGGAAGCATTTCCTTTTGCGCAACCATTCGCACACCGGATACGTCCTGGATCTGTTTGATCTTCAGGCCTTGGCGCCCAATGATTGTGCCCATTTGGTTGTGAGAGATCAGTAGGCGGACCGCTACGAAGAAAAACCCATTAATTCATGCGCAAGATGACGTGTTTAGGGAGTCTGTAACTACGAAATAAAGAGCAGATGACAAAGAGAACTGAAAATTGTTAGTGAAAGGGCGTTGTCAACTTACGGTGAGTACCATCGTTCCTGATCAGTCCACCCATGCCCATCTGGGGTGCTCCTTCGAGCAAGCCTCGAGCAACCAAACCATATGCCTTTGCAATGCCACGGAGAGCTCCAGTGACAGTGAGGACGCGGTCATGAACACCTGGCACGACCTTGCTAACACCAGCACGAACGCCAGTCTCGTCGCGCAGGTCGGCGACATTCTTCCCGGCCTTTCCAATGATGACGCCAGCTTCCTTGGATGAGACAATAGCTCGCAAGGTGAGCGAGGCTTCAGCATATTCCTCTTCGGTTTTCGGTATAGCTTCTTCACCGTCGTTCGTGCTCAATCGGTTGAATGAGTGTGACAGCTCGCCAACATCCTGGGCAGCTGGTGGGGAAGATTCCTCGGCTGACATGATGTACGAATGAACTGGCGTCTGTTAAAGTGTCAAAAATGTCCACAATGTAACCATACAAGCTCCTTCATCGGAAGCATGGCGGCCTTACTCGGAATGAGGTTTGCAGGAAGTTTGTGAGGGAAGAGGTAAGCGAAGCAAGGGAGTGGTTCGATCTACTGGAGGTATGAAAGGTTAGAATGCTGTTTTGGAGCGAGTAGAAGCTGGTTTGAGGCGCAGACTTACGAGGATCGTTTTGGGGAAGTGGCGGGAAGGAGGCGAGGTATAAGTCGTAGAGGGTTTTGGGGAAGGAAGAGCGAAGATGACAAGGAGGAGGGAGGAGGGTGAGTAGGTAGAGGAGCGTGGAGGGTGTTGGGGGAGCTTGTGGAGCTGGAGAGAGATGTTTGGGGTCCTAGAGGGTGTTGAGGTGACGATGAAAGAACAAAGCGAGAAGAATATTTGGTTTTTGGCTACTGGCAGCGGCGGGCGGACCGTTAGCGAAAGGGCTTGGGAACGACGCAAGAGGGGTTCAAGCCAACGTTAATCCCGATCTCAGGCTTTATGTTGCCTTTAGCATTTTAGCATTTATTTGATAGCAATAATCCTGTTATGGTTGGTCAATAATGTATTTGCAGCCTCGCTCATTCCAATTCCTTATGTTTCATCGCTTTTCTCATCACAAAACGACAACGGAGCAACCCCGCTGCCAAGCAAAACGCTGCGTTCAAGGGGGGCTCAAAACGGCAACGTCCGTTCACACAACTTCCCCGAAACTGCATTGCGCAGCACCGAATAGAATCGCTAACAGCCAACAGGAAGCCTCAATCACGTCCTAGTTAAAATATATAGGTTCCAAGTACGTTTCCGAGATATCTTATTTGAGATCAAGATATGGGGATCCGAAAATATTTTACTTTTGGGCTTCAAAGACGACTTTTTGCGCTTTCATTTTGTCGAACAACTCATAGCCCTCCACCGCCTCGGACAGTGGCATGACCTTATCGGCCATGAAGCTAGTGAGGGTTAGATCACGAGTTTTGGCGCATCATGTGTACATTGAGCCACTCACCCAAGAAGATGCTCCTTGTCCTTCAGTTTTTCGAGTGCCTGAGGGAAGATTGATCGCACAGGACACCTGCCCATCTGAATCCTCAGGTTCTTACCGTATGCTTGATTGCCGCTCCAAGGAATCTGCCGCTAATGAGCGCAGATCATGGGAAATGTTTTTAGAACACCTACCTCGCCATTGTGGACACCGACGCTGCTGAGAGTTCCCCACGGCCTCAACAACTCGAATCCCATCTTCAACGCAGGACTGAGGCCGACGACTTCAATAACGACATCCGCGCCACGACCTTGGGTAAGTTCCTTTACACGCTTCTCCAGGCCCTCTCGGTCTTTCTGAAAGTTCCACGGCTCAGCACCAAGAGACCTCGCAAGATCCAGCCTGGACTCAATTGAATCAACGGCGAGGAGGTGCTTCGGCTTGTAATCTTCCGCATTGATGAGAGCGCAGAGTCCGACTGGTCCGCATCCAATGAGGACCACAGTTGAATCCGCAATTTGCTGCTTGCTAAGTTCTTTAAAAGCGTTATGAGCTGCAAAGTAGCCAGTAGGGAAGATGTCGGCCATAAGAACCAGTACATTTTTAGAGACGCCTTCTGGTGCCTTTATGACTGTCGTATCCGCTAATGGTATTCGGACCTGCAATACTGTAAGACTAGACATATCACGCGCACAGAAGCTGACCGTACGTATTCCGCTTGAGCACCATCGAGTGCCGCGGTCCCGAATAGCAGGCACCTCTCACATCTCGACGAGAATCCATTCTTGCAATAGAAGCATTCACCACTATTTTCATTAGAACTCCATCAGTACAGATAAAGGTAGTTACATGCCATGACACTGTGAACGGCGACACAATGTGGTCTCCTTTATTGACCGTTTTGACATCACTACCAGTTTCTTCCACCGTCCCGGTGAATTCGTGGCCCATAATAAAATCCGTTGGACTTGGTTGGTGCCCTCGAAAGACATGAAGCTCGCTGATCCCGTCATATTAGATCTTGTTCCAATATCTCCGTTCGAAAACGGTGTCCATTCGATTCATACCTCCCGCAAAGAGCTGTCTTCTCTACCTTGACAATAATATCTTGAGCGTCCTTGATTTTCGGAATTGGCCGATCTTCAACTACAACTTTGCCAGGACCCTTGAAGATGACTGCGCGCATAGTGTCTTTCGCCATGACTGGATATTTGGTACCTGATAGTTGACACCGGAAATGTTTTTATAAATATGACTTGCTCAAGCAATTGATTTGGCAAGCAAACCTGACGTCGCCGCCGAGGTTCCAAGCCTCGCCAGAGTAGACCATGCGGGCATGCGGGGTAAATTTCGTGGCTGCAACGCAACCCGCCGATCCCAGAAATCGAATGCCGGTACGGCATGGATTCTTGAAGGAAATTTCGTCTTCTAATATATGTAACATAGGAGGGGTAGACTACAATGGAAGGCTTTGGGTGAAAATAGATTGACGAATCAAACTACGTACCGAAAGTCTCAGGTACCCGCAGACAATGCCTGTTGTTTGCTCCGTGGAGAGTATCAAAATGCCATAACAGTATGAAAGAAGCCGCCCATAGCCAAATCCAGCTATCCGAATACTCCAAAAATGGCAGTACCCACATTAAAACTCCAATCCCGATGCATCCAGGCGCCTGTAATCTTCTTTCGTCAAAACAATCCGGCAAATATGCCGCCTCCCTCAAGTCACCGTGCAAAGCAACTCCGCCTCAAGAATGTATTTGCCCTCCTTATACTTCTCGGAGTTTTCGTAGGCCTTATCATACTTCCAACCCACCGTTTCTTTACACTGTCGACAATGGATATCCCGGACCACATGTCGTCCAGTCGTCATGTTTCGCTCGCTCGGCTCGCTTTCGGTGACGTTCACGACGGAATCAAAGAGGTAGGCTTTGCCATGCTGGCCTCGAAAGTTCTGTATAACGCAGAAGGTGAGCCAATGTCAAAATGCGGGCTAGCGTAGAGCCCAAAGAGCACACCTATTGGAACGGCTGGATGAGAGGATGACTGACCCGACTGACAATATCGTCGTGGTTCGAAAGATGAGTCTTACAGTTCTTGCAACCGTAGATACGGTGCGAGTTGAGGTAGATATTGTATGCTAATCCCATGTTGGGAATCTTGCTTGTGAAGAGAGCCAGTGATGATCCCAAATCGGTCGTTGAGAGGCGCTGTACTCGGGAGAACCCCTGCCAATACCTAGATATTTGTAGAAGGACTGTACGCTCGATTGCGGTCTCGAGAGTGAGTCAGTCCACTTGTGCACCTGCCAGAAGAGCGGAAGAGCAATGTGACCCAGGGAGCGCGTGGAGAGAAGCAGATGAGGCGCAGGCGAGCCCAGACGAAGCTCGGAACAAGTTCTAGATACTGAGCGCAGCCAAGGCCAATTAGCAGTAAAGGAGACCCGGGGTATCTAGCTTTGGCGTGGGAGGAGGGGTGTGAAGGAGAGACGACGGCCAGTGAAGGTGGGGAGCTCAAAGCTCCGATGGAGCTTGCCCAACCTTGGTGCAGGTGGCTCGGCGTGAGTGGGCGTGATCACGTGCGGATAACACAGTGACATGCAGCTGCAATCATTCCAAGGATTTAAATTATTTCAAACGCGAAGAAGGCGAAGTGATAGGCAGGTGACAGTTGACAGGTGTAGAAGGCAGATAGCTATCATCACTAGGTATATAGCGAACAGGAATAATGTAAGCGTCTCCGGGAAAAATCAAGATACTGGAATGTCGAGGAACGTTGGAATAAATGGGCGGATGCTCGGCTCGACAAAGAATGCAACCAGTATTTATTCGATAACAAAAGTATAGCGAGACGCAATGCTTCTAGCGGCCAGTCGCAGGATAGTAGACTTATAGGGCTGCCTTTGGTCGAGTGGGCAGCGATCCCCAGCCTCATCAGCGGGCGTCTACCATATCCTTGAGGCTGGAAATTTCCGCCTAGAATGTTCTACGTATCGCTGAAGGCATCCATCAGACCCTGAAGCGACACCAACTCTGCGCCAATTTAGCCTTTATCCGTCACACTCCAAAATCCTAATTCCCAGCAAATAGCCCAGTCAGTTAGTGTAACCCAGCAGGCCCGATGGTTCTTCCTTCTCTCTTCACAAAATCTCCCAAGAAAAAACACCACGACGCCAACAACACCACGTACGCTTCCTCCTCACAAGGCACCCCTCCCTCCTCGCCCGAGAAAAGAGCATTCCCGAGACTCTCAAAGGACCGAGACCGAGACCGGAGATCCAATTCCTCGAATTCTAACAAGAGTTTCTCCCGCTCCTCCCACTACGATCGTAATTCTCACCCGCTCAATCTCCCGCCGGACGAGCTGAGGCGGCTCTCGGCCACCATGAACGACCAACCTACTCCACAACCCATGGACACTGACCGCGAACTCACATCCTCGCCTATTCCATCAAGCCCAGCAACTGGGCCGCAGACTCCAGGTACTACTCCAGGCGCTACTCCAGGTATATTTCCAAAAACAAATGGAACAAATGGCGACGAAGAAGCCGGGCCAGCTCCACCTCCTCATAGATATGCTACCAGTCCACCACCTCAATCACAGCCTCCACCTCCACCTCTCTCACAACCACAACCACAATCTCAGCCTCAGCCTCAGCCGCAACCGACGGTAGATGCAGAAGCATGCAAAGCCTCAGGCAATAAATTTTTCAAGGCTAAAGAATATGCCAAGGCGATCCAAGAGTATTCCAAAGGTGTGCATATATTCATCAATTTCAATATTTCAATGTTTCAGGCTGTAGTTCACGCATTTGCATGAGAGGGCCCCATTGGATCATGAACTGAGGAGGGTATGAGCTAACTATTAAATTTCAACAGCTATCGAAGCCGATCCGAAGAATGCCACGTATTATTCTAACCGCGCAGCTGCCCTCATGTCCGCAAACCGCTTCATTGAAGCTTTGGAAGACTGCAAGGTGGCCGACGAACTCGACCCGGGAAACATGAAGATCCTCCTTCGGCTAGGTCGATTATACACCAGCCTTGGACGTCCAGATGAAGCGCTCACTGTATTTTCTCAGATAAGCCCCCCAGCGTCAGCCAAGGATAAGCAGCCTGCAGTGAGCATGCAGCAGCACCTCCGGCAGGCCGAGGAACAACTGAAGACTGGAACATCAGGTTCGATGGCGGTACACGCTTTGGACCAGGCCGAGAGAGGTTTGGGAGCTGGTGTGGACAGACCGAGGAAATGGAGGTTGATGCGTGGGGAGGCGTATTTGAAGATGGGGAATAATAATGCACTAGGTGACGCACAAAATGTAGTAATGTCACTGCTTCGGAGTAACAACCAAGATCCGGATGCACTGGTTCTGCGAGGCCGGATCTTATATGCCCAAGGAGAGAACGATAAGGCCATACAGCACTTCCGAAAGGCGCTCAATTGCGACCCCGACTTCAAAGATGCTGTGAAATACTTGAGGATGGTGCAGAAGCTGGATCGAATGAAAGAGGAGGGCAACACGCTTTTCAAGTCTGGAAAATACAAGGATGCGATTGAGATGTACTCGCAAGCCTTGGATGTGGATCCGTTAAACAAGGGCACCAATTCGAAGATTTTACAAAACCGGGCGTTGTGCTATACGAGGGTAGGATCTCATTGGCAAAAATCAAGTTTCTTGGGGCTGACATGGACTGAACAGACTAAAAGTTACAAGGCTGCTATAGCTGACTGCACGAAAGCACTCGAGCTTGATCCATCATACACAAAAGCGCGGAGAACAAAGGCGAAAGCATTAGGCGAATCGGGCAATTGGGATGAGGCAGTCCGGGAACTCAAAGCAATTCAGGAATCCAATCCCGCAGAACCGGGTATCGCGAAGGAGATTCGAAGCGCTGAACTTGAGCTCAAGAAGAGTCAGCGCAAGGACTATTACAAGATCCTCGGTGTTGAGAAGGACGCAACCGAGCAGGAAATCAAGAAGGCGTACCGGAAACTGGCTATTGTCCACCATCCAGATAAAAATCCAGACGATGAGCAAGCAGCAGATAGGTTCAAGGAGATCCAAGAAGCTCATGAGACATTGAGTGATCCACAGTACGTCACACGATTCCATTCCATCCATCCTGAAAACACAGACTTAACTGGATTTCTAGAAAACGAGAACGGTATGACAGCGGCGAGGATCTCATTGATCCCTCAGATATGTTCAGCGGTGGTGGATATGGTCATCCGGGCATGAGCGGCGGTGTTCAGATTGACCCCGAGATGCGTAGGTTTCCATACTCACTCTTCGATTTCACCAACTGACAGCATCCAGTCTTCAACATGTTTGGGGGTAGAGGGGGAGGCGGCGGAGGATTTTCCTTTGCCTCGGGAGGCTCACCCGGTGGATTCGGCCAGCATCCTGGCATGGGCAGCGGTGGTCGACGAGGCCAACAATTTCCAGGCAGCTTCCCATTCTAATCACCTTCATATTGTTAGATTTGATTCCCTTCTTGTCCTCTCTATGTCAAATCAAACCTCTCGGCGTTCCTTGGTGAGTCTGAATGGGCATGAGCTGCAACGCTCGTATAGACGGGCTCAAATTTCTGGTACTCATTCCATCACTTGTTGGATCCTCCTTTTCAGCGGGCATGGATTGCATGGCTGTTGATGGCACCGAATAGCATTTCCTGTACAAATCATTTCTCATATGACCTAGAAGCTAAATTGAGCGGCACAGCATTTAATGGCCAATCCGTTCCAAGTGCTAAATTGCTATAGGTTTAATATTACCTTAAAAATGCGTATACTTACTATTTTAAACGCTGAAAGGTATATAGTATATTTATTGTATGTCAGAGCCGCAGCAAGAGCGGTCTGCTACAGACACGTGAAGGAGGCCTTAGAGAGGATCAACGGGATGAAGTTGCAAAGCTTCACAAGCTTCGACCACGCACCTGACACATACGGTTGACATACGGTTGAGGCAAGTACCCGGAGGGTCGCTCGATAAGAAAACATAATTAGGAAGGTTGAGAACCCTCACAACGTGCTTTTATTACATACAGGGTCGAATTACTGGGACGTAACTATTAAGGTTCTCCCTTCCTTAACTGCCAACAAAGTCTATTAAGAGAACTCTAATGGCTAGACATTCTTCTATATAGCCTTCTTTAGAGAACGTCCTACGGTTCTCTAGCAATTAGTCTCCTAATGTATAATAAAGTATTAAGAGCAATACCTAACTTAACTTGAATTACCCCGTGTTTACCCCTAATCCGAACCCTCTTTGTTCCGAAGTCTTACACGTCTTATAATGTTTAGTCTCTAGTACTCCTAGTATACTTTTATTTAAAGTAATAATGAATTAACTAATATATTATTAAAAGTAATCGAAAACTTTGAAAATTAAAATTAAAATTTTAAAAACAAATATTATTAGGCTAGGTATAGTAAAAAGCTTAATTATAGGTAATAGGTTTGTATTAATAAATATAGAGATAAGACGAATCCTTAAGAAACTTAAGGGTTCGGGGTTTCTAAAAATATAACTATAGCTCTAAGTAAAGTACGTACCGCGTAGTAGGCGCAGCTACTCTTTATATATAGCTTATAAAGTATTTACGGTAATTTATATACTATTTTAGTATTTATTGCCTAATACTACCCCTGTCTTTTAGTGGGTTATTTTTAATTTAATATATAGTCTTAATAAACCCCTTAAAAGAACTTTATATAAGGATAAATATTATAAACGAATTTATAATAGGCTATAATACTAATAAGGAACCGGATTTTAAAGAGAAAAAGGGTAAAATTAAAGCCTTGGTAGATAATATAATTTTAGAACTTACGGGATAGAATAGTTATATAATAAGGCTAGAATTAGTAAATTTATATAAATTTATAAATTTATAACTTCTATAGAGTTTAAAGGAATTTAGGCTATAAAGAGAAGTATATTTTTTTATAAATTTTCTTTTTCTCTTTTTATAGTTAACTTTGTTAAAAAGAGATACCTTACTAGCTACTCTTAAATATTAATTTATAATATATTTTAAATATATTTCTATACTAGCCTTATTTACGCTCTAGTAACGTTTTACTTCTAGGCTTAGTACTTTTTAGTAATAAGAGTATATCGGGCTACTATTTACTAAGACGTAAACGGCCTCTAGCTTTTCTATTATAGATAAACCTAGCGTTACTACCTAATAGCTAAGAAGCTACCCTAATCCGGAAAATCTAACTAGCCGAAAGCATGCCTAATACTTTAACTATCTTATTATAGAAACTAAGTAAATATTATATTTAAAATTTAAAAAGGAAAAGAGATTCTAGAACCTAAAAAAAGTCTATAAAAAATACTAAAGAAATTAAATAAAAACTAGGAAGTATTTAAATAAAATTCTAAAAAATAAAGGGCAATAATTACTTAAAGTAATAGTTATAAAAGTATTAGAATAAACTAATTAAGATAATACCTTTAGAGAAATATAATAAGATAAGGGAAGAACTAAAGGTATTTTTAGCTTAGGTTACTATTTATTTAAACTGTTACTAGAATTAACTCTTAAATAAATATTAAAAGGTTTTATTTATAATAGTATACCTAATATAATATATAATAGAATAGTTTAATATTTACTTAATAGATTTTAAAAACTACTTAAAGAATATAAATTATAATTTAGAAATAATTATAATTTTTATAAGTTATAACTACTTTAAGAAAAAGTTAAGATAAATTTTTAAAAATATAGATAAAAAATTAGTTATAAAAAGATAACCCTTAAGAAATTAATAGAATAAATTAGTAAGAGCTTATATTATAGAACTTTAATAACTAGTAGTAAAACTAAAATAGAATAATAAGTTAATAATTTTAAGATACTATAAAAACTAAGAGATAAGGTTAAAAGAGTAATAATTAGAATAAACTAGCTAAAAACCCTTACTAAAATAATTATATTAGTAATTAAGATTAATAACTAAATCTATAAACGAAAGATAGAATGCTAATAAAATAATTAAAGACTATAAAGATAAAACTATAAACTAAAACTTATAGTTATAAATACTACTAAGAAAAGAAAATCTAAGGGAAACTTAAAGTATAAAGAATATTAAAAGAATTAAAAATAACTAGTAAATATTAGCCTAAAAATAAAGTAATACCTACCTATACGTTAGGAAAAAATTTAACAGCATTTTTCTAGTATTTTGTAGTATTCCGTAGCCATTTGCGTATATCGCGCACTCTACGCTGTAGCTTATGGTCTTAACTAAAGAGCTGCTAGAAGCTGTATTTACTAGTAACTAACTATATAATGCAGTATAATACGCAATTACCGCTATTAGTGTCTTTACTATATTTTGCTAATTTCACTCTTTTAATATAATTAGTATAAAATGCCCTTTCTGCATATTTAGTATATATTACTTACCTTGCGCCGTTAATATACTTTGTATATTCTATGCAGTTAATAGCCTTTATATATTCTATATAGTTTAAAGTCTTTATATATTCTACGTATTTTAAAGTTATTATATATTCTACGTAGTTTAAAGTCTTTACACATTCTACGCAGTTTAAAGTCTTTATATATTCTACGCAGTTAATAGTCTTTATATATTCTACGCAGTTAATAGTCTTTATATATTTTATATAGTTATTACACCTTACTTATTCTGCGTAATTAGTATTTATTACCTATTCTATACGGTTAGGATAATAAATATATTTTAAATATAGTATATAATATAAGTATAGTATAAACTTAAGATGCCCGAATAATACTAGTAGCACTAAAATAATAAACCCTTAATTGCTCTTACTTTCGCCGCTGTTATTCCCTTCTATATTACTATCCTCCCTATTCTTATCCCCTTAGCTAGTAAATTATAGCGTTACTTGTCTATTTTTACTCCGCAGGCGGGCCTTTATATTCTTTAGTATAGTATTATCTATAATATTTATACGCTCTATATTGCCCGCAAAAGTATACTATAAGATTCCAGTGTGTAGAATCGGGTTAGGATTATTCGAATATATTCGAATATTATTCGAATATTATTCGAACTCAACTCGAACTCGGTAGGGCTGAAATTCGAATAATTATTCGAATAATATTCGAATATATTTGAATAATCTTACCTAATTAGGTAATTTTTAGTATAGTTATTTATAGTATTTAATTAGTATACTATCTTTTTTATACTATTATATTTAGTTAAATAGTAAAGTTATTAGATCTTTTATAAAGTAGTAATTTAAAAATCTATATAAAGTTACTTTTTTTATATAAACTATAGTTAACTAAAGTCTAAATAATATAAGTTTAGCTAACTATAGCTA
>KV744841.1:0-134419 GCA_001692735.1 Lepidopterella palustris CBS 459.81 | reverse complement strand
TAATTTATAAAGCTATAAAATAAATCTAAATATAAGCTTTACTATTCCGGGTAAAAGAAGTAACTTAAAAAGATAAAAACGTCTAAACTTAATATTATAATATACTACGCGGCTAGAATCTCCTATAACTATAAAGAAAAGCTTATATTCTATAAGAATTTAAAGGAACCCTTAGAAAAAATATATAAACCTTATATACCTTATAAGTCTAAGTATAAAACAGAGGAATAATATTAATAATAGGTTAAAGACTTTAAAGCTTTCTAGCTAGAAGTTAAAGTTATTCTAAAGGGAAATACTATATCTTAGAAGTTTTATATAAAGGAGGTTCTACCGTAGTATATATAATAAATTTAAAGTTAAAGAAGTAATTTAGATATTAATTTTAGCTTTAGGAGGATAGAGATTTATTATATAGAAATTACTTAAAGAATAATATTTACGTCTAGCTTAAACGTAATATAGATTTACTTATTCTTGCCTACCCTGTATAATCTTTAGACCTAAATTCTATTAAGCTAATTTGGCGTATTATAAAGCAGCGTTTACAGGGAAGAAAATAGTTAACTATTACCTAGTTTAAAGCGGACATTTAGGTAGAATAGGACAAGGTTATAATAGCAGATGTTTATAAACAAATTAGAGAGATGCCCTGGCAATATAAGAGAGTACAGGAACTTAATGGCAAGCGTATTAGAATAGATGCGTGGTAGTTATTTAGTATAGAGCTCAAAATAAGGGGTTGAATTTTTGTGGTGGCCCCTGCGCGACGAATTCCTGCAGACCCTTTAATGGAACTTTCCATCCTTCTCGTAGACTTTACTTGTAATTTGAGCGCTGCTAAATCCGCAGCGTGCTGATTGAAGCTAGCTTCGGCTGGCTGATCATCACCTACGCGGCCGGCAACTTATGTGAGGCCAAGGGCGAGAAAGTTTGTCTATGTAGCGGAACGGACCGTTGAACGAGGTTACTTGACCGCAAAGAATCTCCACGACATGGGTTCCAGTCCGACAGTCCAACGAGCCTAAATCAGGATTCCGCATCTTGGAGCAAGCCAACCATGATTAGCTCCGCTCAACAGGTTTGAATTTTCTGGCGTCTGGCTGCCTGATGCCATAGTTTCCTCAGCTATTGAAGGCTTGTGGATTCTTAACACCCCTCAAACCTCTCAAAGCTCAATCCTTTATCATGGAAAGGTGATGTGCCTGTTCTTTTGAGTATATAAGGTTGATTCGTAGCCCTTCCTCTCCGGTTTTCATTGCATCGAGCATAATTCTTGACTTTCGCCACTCTCCGCCTCTTCAACTCTCTGCCTCCATAAATCTCTGCCTCAACGACTCCAACTTTCTGCCTCCACAACTCTCCGCCTCAAAGACTCTCCGCCTCAGCGATTCTCCGCCTCCACAACCCTTAATCCGCTACTATCGCTACTACTCCTGTCTCTTCTTCTTCCCCTTTTCCGCGAACCGGATCAATTGATATGGCATTGTATTGGGATTTTCCTCCGGAACGTTTCAAGTATCCACTGGAAGACAAGTACGGGAGCATGTGCAATTTCAACGAGTTAAGAATTGTAATTTTACTTACAGTTATGATTGTATGCTTGGTACTGTTAGTAAAAGTTTAACTCTTGGGGAGAGGGGGCGAGATGTCAGTTTTCCAAATTTCGTTCTCCGGCTTTGGCATAGCGGCTAATTGAATAATTAGCCCAACTCCGGGGTAGGATGCTGAATTGAAGGGAACTGAATTAAAGGGAACTGAATTAAAGGGACCTAGGAGCAAAATTTTGATCCGTCTATTCACCGCCCGCCCAACTTGTCTTCCCTTCCCCTTTTCTCCTTTCCTTTTCCTCTCCCCCCAAATTTGCTTAACGTCGGAGGGGGTTTTAAATTCGAAATAGCCTCAATACAAGATCATTGCACGAGTTAATATATTACCCACACACACGCGTAATGAGTGAAGAGCCTTGCCCGGCCCAACTTTACCGTTCCAGAACCGAACACGAGAGCCCGAAGTCGGCAATCTGGTTGAATCAGGTGAGGCTCTGTTTTACGTAAGCAAGCCCCTGATACCGACCTCGGATTTAAGTTTCTCCAGCTCATATGCGGGCCTCGAGGCGGCTAAGCTCACATCATTCCCGAGCTGCCTCCCTCTATGCCATTGCGCTTTTGCATGCATGTCATGTCCTCCCTGCATCATGTCTGGCACCAGCGATGCTAGTACGACTGATGTCGATCCATCTCCCAATGATGCGACAACAGCGCCGCCATTATCCGCGCTCTTCTTAATCATATTCGACCAGAAGGTAGGGTGTGTATACGCAGCTCGCCCAGAATAAATTACGGGCATCCGCTAACAAGGCATGTCCAGCTATACCATTGCGTGGAAACGCTCTGCCGTTAATGGTACACAACCCCACTGCCATCGATATACCCTTGTGGCTCGCTCACGCGACATGTAGTGCCGTTGGACGGGGCCGTAGAGTTTAAGTCGTTGCCTTCGGGCTTGCATACTGTCAAGCATGATTTGGTGTATGTTCTGCGTGCATCTGCGTGGCAAAGCTTTGCTGGAAAATAAGGCTGACTTGTTTTGCTTTGGAGATACTTTGTGCATCAGGGTTATGCTGGACTGAGCGCCTTTGTCAATGGTCCTGCTTCTGAGTCGGAGCGCAACGCGCATCTCGTTTCTGTGGGAATATTGGTCCCTCTGAGCTACGGAAGGCTTGGGAGGAGCTGGCTTCATGCCCAGAGTCTTCAAGACCTTGCAGCGTAGGTAATACCCCGCTCGGGACGATGAGCATCCCTGACATTAATTGACCCCGGCAGCGTTCTCGTCGACGATGCATCTAAAACCGATCCATTGGAACAATTTTGGGAACAACATCGTGTAGATCATACACCCGATTCGCAGAGTCCGAAGCTTCCCGTCCAATCATCGGGGTCAGAGCCACCAAGCTCGAAGCTGAAAGCGCACAGGAGAAGCCGTACTCTATCAAGTGTTACTGCCGTACTCCCCTCGGAACAGTCCCTGCCACCATCGCATCCCGCGCTATCAATTATCAAGTATATTGATACTTTTGGTCCGCTTTTGTTTCCCCTGCAGAGGGCCGCTCTGCTTCGGAAACGAATATTATTCATTGCACCTCCGCCTGTACGGCTAACCTGCGAATTCGGTACGTAAAGACAGATCACATAATAACTTCATTTTCTGGGGCTGTCTATTCTAACCATTCTATTATGTAGTTTATGACCTTTCGATATTATCAAGTATCCCCGCCTCCGTTTACGACATCCTCCCCCCAGGATCTGAATCCCTCCATCGACTCCGTTCCTTTTTTGCATTAGGCATACATGACATCCCCCTTCTCGAGAAAGAGTCCACAGCTCCACAATCACGAGAGACAGCCCACGACGAGGGTGAGGACAGTGCGAAAGGATGGGTAGCATGCACAACAGACGAAATATTAGGAATCAAGAAGAAACTGTACGATATCATCGTTGAGCTGCCTCCTACCTACGAACACGCTCCCCGAGAACGAAGATGGCCCACAGTCAAAACTTCCAAAGGAACTGAACTCAAAGCGTCGCAGAGAGACCTGATACGATACAAACTCCTGCACCAGCAATTATGGAAAATCGGACACCGGCCCCATGCCAGGGACATCGAGCCGGAGGAAGAGGAGACGACAGATGATACTACAACTTTACTCCCTCACGACGACGGCACCAAAGACTCAGATGAGAGCGACGATGGCTTGGATGACAAGGTCGTCGAGCCGATGAGCTGGTCGCAGCTCGCCTACTCCGGCTTCATGTGGTGGGCCTCCGCGGGCGAAAATGATGCTTACCTAAGCGAGGAGACGGATCGCGACCGCAAACTCCTAGGCGACCTCTCGGATTTCGTTCCCGGCGGCCTTATACCTGCTGAGGGAGGTGCTGCTGCGGATCCCATGTCCACTAGCGGGGTGGCGAGAGCGGGACTGCATGCGGCTATCATCGCGTATTTCCATCGGCTGACGGCGCTCATGCTGACAGCTATGGCAGATTTAATTGAGGCGGCGGATGAGGAAGAGGATGCGACGGTCGGGGGGGAGGAAGATGGGGTGTTGGTGGTTAGGAGGGATGATGTTACAAGGATGGGACTGGATGCATGGAGTGAGGTAGATAAGGCTTTTACGAGGGAGTGTTTGGGGTTGTATTTTGGGAGGGAAGCGGATGTTTATGGGCCTAGTCTTGAGTGCTGTGGGATGAGGATATGTTAATGAGTGGATGGGAGTGATTCAAAGTTTAAATTTATCTCATGCCTTTTGAGGTGGTTGTGATGTTGCGATAGCGATGGGTTGGAAGTATCTCACAATAGACACTCCGCCGAGCCACCCCACCATATTTCATGGCGAGGCATCGTGAGAGGTTGAAAGTCTCCGGCACACATGATGACAAAGTGCCTGTGCGAAAGCGATTCTGTTCTGAGTGTGAATTTATATCCCGCAAGCACCCAAGTTTCTTGATAGCGGATCCGCTTAAAGTCCGCATGTGCCCCCGGCGGAGGCGGTGTTCCCGGACCCAGGATTACATGTCCCAGAGTTTACTGATATGCGTGAGACCAAACAAGCTTCCGAAGCGAGGATTGGTAGTCGCGAAGCAGAGCCAACCCATGGTACAAATGTTGTTTCCACTGTCCTTGGAAGAACGACTGTGCCCTGAACTCAAGTAGTAACGCTATCGAGATCGCATACTCCAGTCCACGTAACTTGACCTCACAAAAAAAAAATGTGGCCATAGCGTCGGCGTCTGTGATTAATGAAAGACTCCTGTCGCTGATATCATCCACGAAATCCAGCTTGAGTAATGGCTTTTAGAAGGGTTGTCTTTCCTTGCTGGTTCCAGATTGTGGGCAGTGAGGGACAGGATCGGATGTACTGCTCTTCACGAGTAAATATCTCTCCAAGAACTCCTTGGAGATGCGCTCGAATAGTTTTCCGAAGACGCGACAGGTAGTCAGTGGCAACGTCAATTTCTGGATTGCTAGATGGGAGAGGCCGGACACTTTGGACATCAACGTATGAGGTGTTCCCTCCTACAAGCATTAAGTGAAAATAGAACTAGTCCAACTTCTGAATACCGTGCATCGGATACCGGAAGGAGTAGGCGCGTCAGCGAGGTCATATCCCCAGCCAACAACATTCGAGGTCGAGTCATAATACAAGATCGTGGGGACCATCGCCTTTTAATGCTGTAAATGAGAGAATCAGCCGGATGAGGGAGATTCTACTGACGTACGCCAACCCTAGGTGAAGTCCCACTGCTAGGCCAACTATTGATATGATCTTCTTTGGCATCAGTATTTAGGACTAGCGAGAATGACACCGCAGAACTTGTGGCGCCAAAAATGGACACCAGAACTATTTGACGTTTGTCATTGCGCGAGTTGACAAAAGCGGGTGGCTAGCGAGGAAGAACCGAACGGCGGACCGGGGTCGGCGATGTTGTGAAATTCCGGCTGCACAATTCCAACATGCAGTAGAATCCGGCGTACCATTTGTTCCAAGGCTAATCAACTTGGTCTTGACTTCCCAGATGTTGGCGGTTGCGTTGTATGTCGCCGCATCACCGAGACCCCGCGGGCCATGTATTTTACATAGTTGAATCTCAGAGTTACGCCGACGCCGATGCGGTCATTCATGCCAATGGAGAGAATGGCGCTATGGTTGTTTGAGAGGTGGCTGATGGGCTGATGGACTGATGGCTGGTCCGGTCCCTTTGGCTGTGTACGATTTTTGTGAAGCAGACGCGGTTGAAGCGTTGGCGTTTGTGTTTGTGTATGATCAATGAAGGCGTATTTGCCTTCGATGACGGAGTTGTGGACATTGACGTCAAAGACGGAACAATCGAAGTTCTCGTCCGCGAGCTTTATGTTGAAGGCACTGGAGACGGTTTAAGACCAGGTTGGGAGATACTGATGGATTATGTGTTGATACACGAGAGGCAATTGGCGTTTGATGGGCAACGAACGACAAGCGAGAAAGCGGTCAGGTGACGTAATTGCAGTTCCAAGGATATTATATTAAGAAAATGAAATGCAGAGATCGAAGGTGCGCAGGCACGAGCTGTCTTTCGAGGTAGCCGGATCATCATTGATCCGGCCCGACTGCAGTTTATAGGAGAACCATGACACCACCCTTCTATATACGCCGAAATCCCTTGAGCAAGCCTCCGTGCCCTCAAAGTAAGAATTTATGCTAATTTACACGAAGAGATGATTGTATAACGCTAAAGGTATTCTTCCTTTCTTCTGTGGGGCCCTGTGAGGCATGTAAAGTGGGTTCGGGTGGGACGGCGGAGCGAGCTGATGAGATGGAAGCTTGGAGAGGACTTATAGCTCGAAAGGACGATTGGATCTGTTTCCGACGTTCGGCCAAACTAGATGTTGATATCCTGATAAGGAGTAGCTCCGTGGAGTTGTGGGAGGACGGCTGGGTATTGGAGGCTCGTGAAAGCCACGATGCAAGTTTTTTCGGTAAGGTGCTTTGGATGAGACCTTCGCGGAAGGGTTTTCACATGCTGAAAATATTCGAAGAGAGGGTTTCTATTGTTATGTAGGAACAAGGTGTATATGCAGGTAGTGGAGAGTAGAGGGGCGTAATGAGGATCGCGATGCAGATGGCTCGCAAGAAAGAGGCTTGAGTGAGAGTTTCGCCCAACCATTGTTGTAACACTTCGAGCCACAGCCATTCGAGCGATAGCAACGGTTCGTGATGGGAAGGTGGTGGAGTAGTTGAGACTTCTGGGAAAGAAGCTATGGAGTGACTCAGTGGGCGACTCGGCAAGGGAATCGATGAAGCGAGCGAGCGAGCTGGTGGTTTGAATGAGGATTCGTATAAGATAGGAAGGCAGTCTCCTGATGGATAGGTCGTAGAGAACGCTCGGAGGACACTGATATTAATGAGGAAGCCGATGAGGAAGAAGCTCCTCTCGATGGCTTGCCCTAGCTCGTTGATTGGAATAGCCGCTGAAACGGCGATTCAACTTGTTGTTTGATTTGAACATGTGGCCACAACGACAGCTGTTTGAAGGCTTTGATAGAGTCATCTTTGGATGTGTTGATTCGGAGGATTCATGCGAGATGCGAGGATTCAGGTGGTTCTGGAATGAGAGCAGACAGGAGCTGCCCTCAGATAACGTGACTTTGTCGTCTTGGAGTTGAGGATAAATAGAAGCTGTCGGCTACAGCGTTACAGCTCTCGTCTCATCACCTATATCACAAGCCACCCCGACCAGGGAGCCCAACAGCTCTCTCTCTAGTATGTAGACCATAGTCCCCCCCAATGCAATCTTCAGTTCCTTTTCGATAAACTGCATCAGCTACTGCTCTAGCTGACAGAAGCTTGATATGTCTATCATCGAATCACTAACAGAGGCTTCGGGGCCGGGCGAACTTCTGAGAGTCTTGTCGTTAAAGGCCTTGGCGCAGGCGAGGGCGATACTATGGACCTAGGTAGGTAGAGCAGCTTTTCCCGTCCGAGGTGTTTATGATATATTCATAATGTTTGGTGCGCCAGCCTAAGCTAGGTATTCCAACGTTCCCGGCGAATCGCAAATATAGATTCACGCCAACTACTAAGATTGTTACATGGGCGAGTCAGGTAATCGCGAATGTCCGCTAGCTCATCGCCTGGAGATTATTTGCAGAGGTTGGCAACACTATTCGGTCGTTGACAGCATTCAGGCTCTGCACGTATCTATTCCTCCAGAAGCCTTTCAATTTGCACGAAAGGTATTGGTTACAGAAATTGGAGCCAAAGGATTTATTTGTCCTACCACCGTTATCGTGGGAAACATGCTACTTGCTCAATCAAAGGTCGCACTGTAAACTTTTCAGACTATCTCAAACTATCCACACACGAGCAGTGGGCACGATCACGATCAATAGAAGAACCCAAGGATCTTTCCAGCAACATGCTTCCTCCTAGCCTCCTATTTATAGTAAGCTAAAATTCGCCCAATAGTTTCTCCGGATACTTACTTCATGGTCCATGATACCTGATGAAGTCGTAAGGACGATGTATCCGAACTGACGGGAAGGTAGGAGCTTGACAACCCATTTCTCAAGATCGCGGAGCTGGATGTTGTAGCGGGGGCTTATAACTCCAGTTTTGTTGAGCCGTCCGTTCAGCTGGATGACGACCTTTCCGTTCCTATGGTCATCAACCTCTTCAAACTCGCCAATGTCAATAGGGACGTTAGCATGCCCAGTTATGTTATTGGTTCCTCCAGGGGATCGTAAATCGAGGTGGGCTTCTTACATCCTATCCAAAGTGTTAGCATGTTGCAAAGAATTAAACATTGTACTTCATTATTAAATCAGAGAATGTGTAAGATCTTCGCTAGTGTTCTCAATCTATCGGGTACTTAAAGGGCAAAGACCGTAGTGTCATATTCAGAATCATTGCCTAGTTATCAACCCGAAGAAGTACAGGTTGCGCGAGGTAGGGTAAATGGAAACTTATTGTCAACACTTACCATGCTTTTGCATCACACTGAGGAACTAATGGCCATGTTAGCGCGTGTTGCACAATCAGGGTGACAGATCTCATGCCTTGATGATAACCTTGGAGCTCGGTCGGATGAGCACTTGGCGCTTTCCGGATTTCTCAGCGTTGTTGATCTTAGGCTTGTTAGCACGTCTTGTGCCAATTATAATCATACCGCAGAGCTTACAGCATTGAGCGCATCGTTGAGGACACTGGTCTTGACCATGGTAGCGGCGATTGAGATTCTCTAATGGCAGGATGCGAAAAGAGGTATCTAGATGTTGTGTTAGCTTCCAGAAGCCATGAGCATGAGGAGTGCCCTTCGGTCGGATATCAGAAGGGTTCTTCAGCTCTGAATCATACCTCGTGAAGTGTGGGAGGTAGAGCGGTTGTTGCAGTCGTCTGGGGTTAGGTTTTGGGATGAGAAAAAGGGAATTTGCGTGCGGAACTAAGCGAGCGCGCCAAGATCTTGTACAATCTGATCATCACGTGATGTTGCGCCACCCTAGAGATTCCCCAAAAAATCGTGCACTCAATGGCCTTTATAAAATATTAGTACATAGTGTACGGAAGGTGTTATCTTTTTTGGTGCAGACATTCTCACTTTGAAAATAATTATTAAGTCTACCACACTTTCATACTTAGCAGCAATACTCTGGCCCGTGGGGAATGCTGCAGCATCCAATCTAACCGGCGGGGATAGGCTTCGCCGCTGACAGGTCGATATCTATGACGTTCGCGAGGGCGCTTTTGCCGTTGTCTTACGGGTCACTCGTTCGAATATCCTCAACTTGGCCCTGGATTAAAGCTTACCTGCGCATCTATACCGTTAACACCTCGATATTAGTTAGAATTCTCGAACACAATGTCCTCCGAAGCGTGCTGTACCTGCGCCGCCTTCCTATCTTCCATTCCACCGACGTACGATGAGAAAACAGAGAAACCTGCTCTTTACGAGCGGCGACTAGAATGCTGCAATCGCGCAATATGCGCTCGCTGTATAACAGATAACCCACGCTTCGCAGCCTACTGCCCTTTTTGCCAGGTGTCCATAGTACCGTCCCCGCTCCCTCAAGGCCTACGCGATCCTCCACCGTACTCGCCACCTATATGTCCACGACCTTCGCAGTCCTCTTCAGCAACAAAAGGCAGACAGGACGACCCTCCGGCATATTCAGTGCATGATCTGCAGCAGCCTCCGCCTGAGAAGCCTGCAATTGCGGATGGAGAGTCTGCGCCTGATGTCCTGCACTTCATCGATCCTTCGAACGATACAATAGCTTCGTTATCGCTACGGTACGGCGTTCCTGTCGATGCCCTCAAAAGGGCCAATGGTTTATACGCCGATCATCTTCTAGCGGCCCGCCGGACTGTTTTAATACCCGGTGAATATTACAAAGGTGGTGAGAGCCTAAGCCCGAGACCTCTTGAAGGAGAGGAGGAAGAGACAAGAAAAGGTAAAATCAGAAAGTGGATGGTAGCCTGCAAAGTTGTGGAGTGAGTGGCGCCCTGAGACCACAGAGCAATCTTCGCCAAGGATCCTGGCTGACCAACGTGGAGTATTGCTCCTCGATACAGGTATGATCTTGCTCTATTGTATCTCAACCAAGCGGACTACGACCTTGACCAAGCGATTGAGACATTCAAGGAAGATGAAAGGTGGGGAAAGGAACATCCACTCGAAGCGGCAAAGAAAGGGAAGTCATTCGCCTCCGTGACGCCCGAAAGACGAAGGTGGGGGTTTGGGGGAAGCGGAGGAGGCCTAACGGGACAATTATCATGAGTGGAGTTGTTCTGTGTATTCTAGAGCTTAGTTAGAGCCGCTTTCACGGGGGAAAAAATAAAAAATAAAAATTGACCAAAACGACCTCTTTTATATGCCTAGAATGTAGTATAGGCATAAGACCTTGAAACCAGCCATGTTAATTTAGGAGCATTTTGTTCGGATGCAACCCAAGGTCTTTAGAAGTTCTCTCAGGAATTTCGCCCATGCGAAAAAAACCCTAAATTTGCTGCTCCAAATTTCGCACGTAAGAAGGTAATCTGTTTTGTACGACTTTTTCCTGCCCCACAAGAGATTAGATCTCTGCTGCAAAATAAAGTATAACGGCAGACGTCGCTAACGTATATCTACTTGAATATTATTCTTAGCCTCACCGAAATATGCCTAACACACGCATCTCTTTGGATGAGTTATGCTGAAGACAAACTGATGATAGGCCGATCCGCACGGAAAGGCGCTTCTCTCGGATCAACCTCCGCCAATGGGCAGCTTCGACGACAATGAAAATGAGGTCGGCCAGAATGGATTCGCTGAACTCCAGGATGACTCGACTGCGATATTTCCATGTCGGTGGCTCGATCACTCTGATGTGAGCGTTAAGAGCCGTACGTCGTGTCGACGTATCTCAGCATGTATGGTGTTCTTATCGGTGTGCCGCAGGCAAGGGGAGAAATAGCAAGCACAAATTGTAACCGGGAAGTTGTGTGAAGTACAGCAGCAGTAAAAGAGCCTCAAATTACTGTATACATCAAAATGGTATTGTCTATGACAGACCAAGTATCTAGGGGAAGTAACACGAACAAAAAACTGGATGCAAGGCAAAGGCAATTGCAAAAATGGTAAAATTATACCCGAAGATGCCTAGCACACACCCTACTCACGCATCATCAAAGCGACGCGGGCGGGGTACAACACCAACACAAAAGTGAGGTACACGGAAAGGAAGGAAGCAATCTTGTGCGTAGTTGACTCATAAGCAATACCCACCAGATGCAGCGCCATAACAGCCGCGTAGAAGATGATCATGAAAGAGTAAATCAGAGACGGCATGCGGAACGGGTTCCCAACCAGGGCAAGCCTAGTTCGTGTGAGGAACTTGGCGATCGGACTGGGGGGTGCGGGGGGTGTTGGGAATGCTACTCGCAATTCTGTCGGACTCGAAAAGGTCCTAGAAAAATGAATGATATTAGAAAAAGGAAAAGCTAAGCTGAATCTCACTCACCATTCGTACTCTGGACCGTTGGCCAGGTGGGACGTATCGCCATCCAGCTCACAGTCCCATCCTCCGACCACTTCATGGCCGGGTAAGACATCCTGTATCTGTTGTCGGATGTATTTTGAAAGCGAACAAGAGGGCGCCGAAAAGTCGTCTTCGAACAGGTTGGGGGGAGTCATGCACGTAAGGAGACGCCCGATGGCAATCATTGTCGGGCCGTGGGTGCAAATAACTAGGGTCTTGGGGCCCTTGGGATCATTATCCATCTGTTGAATGATATGGTGGAGGGCCTCGCCGACTCGCTCATGGAGATCCAAGGTAGTCTCACGCCCCTTCGGACCATGTCCGGCACGACGAAAGTAGGTTGGTGTGTATGAAGTGTCAAGAATCATGGGGAAAGCGTCCAGGAGGACTTTGAAAGACTCGGGCTTGCGGGCAACTCTGCCACGTTGGGTGAAGTCTCTGTATCGCAGCAAAAGATGATTAACCGCTTGCCCGACGTGGATGTGCCCAACTCTGATAGCTTGGGCCGCTGTCATGCTTACCCGAAATTGTTGTCCACCTTGATAAACACTCCGGCCTGATTGTCCTCAAGGAGCCTCTCGACCGTAGGAGCGATTGTCTCGAGGCAGCGCATCGCAGGGCTGCATATAACAGCGTCGATTGGTCGATTGAGGTTGACGAGCTTGTCAGCGAGCTCGTTGGCTTGTGCCTTTCCATAGGCTGATAGAAAGGGGTCTCTGGCAGTTCGGGTGCCGACGTTGTTGATATCAACAACCCAGGAATAGGGGACCTAGGAATAATTGTTAGCACTGCAGCTCATAGGGCAGGCTTGAGAAGAGACATTACAAATCTGGCAAGTGAGAGACGAGGACGGAATGGGCGGGGTTCTTGGTTGAAGACCTGTGCATGTGGCTTTTCGTCGGTGGTACTGACCGCGTTGCGAACAACGTAGATGGTGTCCAACATTTTGATGCCACGAAGAAGACCTGTGATATGAGGGTGTTGGACGAAACCGACAAAAAAAGCCGTGTGAAAAGGGCAAGTTGTGTGAAGACAAGAAGCTCTCGTGTGAAATGAGGAAATCGAATAAAGTCAAGCAAAAGTCGTCCGAAACGAGGCAGTGGAGAGAAGAAAAAGCGGAGTGAATAGTGAGAGAAAAAGAAGAAGAGCAGAACGGAGGGGAAATGACTGATGATATAAACCGGGAAAATACTCCTGCCCATAGTTTTTGGTCGTAATAAGCCGCGATAATGTCGAGGGGAAGAAGCTTGAAAGGTCTAGTTGTGGAAAGCGAGTGTGAAGCAGAAGGGGAGGAGCCCGAGTATGTTGGCCTGCTTCGGGGCAGCGCCAAAAGTGGGCATCGCGTAGGCCCGTTGCTGCATATACCCACAACCAAGCGTAGAAGCCCGCGGATAGTGAGGCGAGTGTAAGTAGAATGGGAGGAGCTCTGAATGTGAAACCTTCGAAGGGAAGAACACGTGATGTCGCGACAACATGAATGAGCTTAAGCAGAGAGAAGACCTTTCGCACGACCTATATGTGCTTGGCGGGGCGTTCCAGGAGAATGAACACTTCCAGAACGGCACCGAAGACGACTCTCATCAATGGGCCACAAGCCGATGTAGGTGGGAAAGTACCTGAGGACGTAATGATTGCATAGAAGCTATCGAAGCAGACCTCGGCCCGATATATATCAGTAACCATTCATTTAATTTCGCGAGACCCAATTCAGAGAAAGGTGAAAGAGTAGTATTTAGGAAACCTGGAATGTTCGCTGCAAAATGGTTGACTCCCATTCTCTCAAAAGCCCGAATCACCGTTTTCACCATCATTCCGCCTCATTTCTACACCTATCTTCCTTCTCACGCTGCAGTGATTGCCCTTCGGACACGGGCACCGCGCTGCCTTGAGTTCAGACGGACCTCCTGGACAACTTGAGGCGACTTTTGAACGACCTCATCACCTTCGGCGAGAATCATCTCGATATGGCAGGGGTTGGACATGTAAGGGTTGATCTAGAAGATGCTCAGCATAATGTTTCCACTCCAGATTGAATATGAATTGTGGCGTGGGCCAACGTACTCTACCATGAGCACGGTATGTGCGTCTCCGCTGCTTGGGGGCCTGATTAACTTGGATGTGCTTGACGACGAGGTTGCCGGTATCGAGACCCTTGGTGTCCGCATTGGCCTCGGCATTCTTGAGAAGACCGAGCAGGAACTCAGCAGACTTGACAGGCCAGCGTGCTTTGGAGACACCGAATTGCTTGCCTGAGTATTGTTTCCGTCAGTATTGTCCTTCAGAAAGTCCACGTGTTCCACATTTGATATGATATCCTCTATCCTTTGAATATTGCACTCCAACTCTCCGGGGTTTACATATATAGGCCTTGCGTTTCGATCGAGTTGGGCGCTAAAACTCACCCTGTGCACAACGTCCAGTGCTTCCAGCATATCGCCTCATTGGCACGGCCTCCTTGTGCTCTATCACATTCTCGAGGTAGGTGACAGCGCGCTGCAGCTTCCAGCCATTGATCGCCTGCGCCGTTTCCCGGGTGTTTTTGAATGAGACGCGGAGGTAGGAGCCGCGAGCGCGGGCAGACTTTGCATTGTCGATTGAGGTTGCGGCGTAGCGGACCTGTGATACACATCGCGGTCAGCGAGCTTCACTTTAATGTTCCAGATATTCAGAGATTCAAGCATTTTCGGGAGTCCTGGGAGACAGGAGAGAAGTTACTTGCCATCGTGATGGTTGTTGGGCGATGAGTCCTGTGAGGTTGGTCGATTGAGCCGTCGGTGGTGCCTTTGGTGGTCGTCTAACGAAAATCGCTAGATTGTGGGCGGCGAAAATTCGGGCCGTTGATTGGCTCCGCTAGCGATGACGCTAAAGCAGAGCTTCGAAAAAAACTCTACAACTTTCATCGCAGCTTCAGGCCCTCACACGAAAAAGTTGGACGAATACCTCCGACTCTTTTAAGCTATTCAACAACTCCACAAGCTTTCAAAAATCAGCAATGGCTTTTACACCAAGGGGCGGACGTGGGGACGCCAGAGGCGGTGGCCGCGGCGGCTTTCGAGGTGGATTTGGAGGGGACAGAGGCGGGAGAGGTGGAAGTCGAGGAGGGTTTGGTGACCGCGGTGGCTTTCGCGGAGGCTCTCGAGGGGGTAGAGGCGCCCCTCGTGGTGGACGCGGTGCCTCTCGTGGTGGAGGACGAGGAGGGAGAGGAGGACCAGCTGGAGCGAAGGGCGGGCAGTAAGTTGCCATCTACTTCACTGATACAACCGCTAATAAGTTCGAAAGACGCGTTATCATAGAGCCCCATCGCCATGCCGGTGTCTTTGTGGCAAGAGGGAAAGAGGTAAGATAAATCGTCTTTCTTCACAATCTTGAATGATCTATTTCATTTCTACTGCGCACAAATTACTCATCTAACGCAAATGCTTAGGATTTGCTTGTTACCCGTAATATGACTCCTGGAGAGTCTGTCTATGGAGAGAAGCGCATCTCAGTCCAAAGCACAGGCCCGACGACCACCACTGCTGATGGCGAGCCTGCACCAGCGACATCTATCGAGTACCGCGTATGGAATCCGTTCAGGTCCAAGCTTGCTGCGGGTATCCTTGGAGGCATCGAGGAAATTTTTATAAAACCGGGCGCGAAGGTTTTGTATCTGGGCGCGGCATCTGGTACTTCAGTCTCCCATGTCGCCGATATCGTGGGGAAAGAGGGTTGCGTCTATGCTGTCGAGTTCAGTCACCGCAGTGGTAGAGATCTCATAAACATGGCAAGTCGCAGACCAAACATTATTCCAATCATCGGTAAGCCTAGATTCATTCTCCCAGCTTAGGCAAAGCTAACAATATGAATCAGAGGACGCAAGGATGCCCATGCGATACCGTATGCTGGTAGGAATGGTCGACGCAATTTTCGCAGATGTCGCGCAACCCGATCAGGCTCGAATTGTTGGATTAAACGCCCATCTCTTCCTGAAGGTAGGCGGTGGCGTCATTGTGTCCATCAAAGCCAACTGCATTGATTCAACTGCCGCGCCCGAAGCCGTCTTCGCCCGCGAGGTCACAAAGCTGCGGGAGGAGAGGATCAAGCCCAAGGAGCAGCTTACCCTTGAGCCTTTCGAAAGGGATCATGCAATGGTTTGTGGTATCTACCAAAGGAACGCTTGAAGAGGATATTTGATTTCTCGCAAAAATCATGATCAAGGCTTGCGCGGTAATCAGGGGTTGCTTTACTGTGGGTTTTGTCGGAGTGCCGAAATTTCACTACAGGGCTCCGGGTCTCTGTAAATAGGTACATGGCGTTCACAAGGCGCTGTGGGTGGCAGGATTATAGCGGGGAATACCAAAAAATATTTCAATGTGCATGTTCCACAGAGACTAATTCAGATTTTCAGATTACAAGACCATGGTGCTTGACGGCTCTTCTCGCTGACGAGTATTGATTAAGTACCGCTGTACCTGGTCCTACGTTTCAGCCGTCTCGGGTGTGTTAACGCGCTCAATGGTATCCTCTAGTGAACCTACTAACCCACTCCACGCTAAACACCCAATGACGCTTAAATGCACTTTCGCAAGAGGTCTGAACACTTCAAGAGACGGCAGAATTGGAGATGACCGGGTTGGGGAAGGTTCAAGCGCTATATCAGCCACAGTAGACGATACCAGTGGGAAAGACATGGAAAGTGAGGCTCTATTCCATAACTAGGAGGAATGAGGCAAAAGAGGAATGAGGCAGGCGAGGAAAGCTTGTAGTGAGGTAGATATTGTCCACTGCCTGCCCAGGTGGTCTGTACCATCCATGTGTTACCGTCCATGTAAATTGATGGCGAAACCCCTGCTTTGTTTGCGAATATTGCAATGATGACTGGCGGATGGATGCTGGATGTTCATTGAGAGACTTGCGAAATCACGTGTGAGGCACCCACAGGTGACATGGTGTGAGCAAGCGCCTTACGCCCGGTTCTCTTGCTGGAGCGCGTGCTGACGTAGGAGGAGGGGTAAGTAGCAGGTGGGCGCATTCGGGTGACAGAAAGTACGAGAAGCTTCGCGCACCGTCGCCAAAGAACTAGACATAACTCGACCTCTCACGACCACTCTACCTACTGCTAATTTGGAATCACTCTTTCTTTCTTTTTTTCATATAAATATATCATGCTCTCCTGTCCTTGATTTCTTAACCTCTACACACTTACACCAAACACACTCACTTGAACATCGAGTCTTCGACACAGATATTCGACGTACGGTTACTTGACACCTAACACTCGACACACCACTACTCAACCCAACTTAACGCATATATTATGGCTTCGAAAATGGAGTTTACAGACCGAGCGTCCAAAGCCCTAGCTGATGCCCAAGAGCTTGCCACACAATACGCTCACTCACAACTCTTACCTCTTCATCTCGCCGTCTCCCTCATCGACCCCCCACCAGACCTCTCCAAAGACCAACAAACCAAGGTCAACGAAAGCCACGCACAATCCTCGGCACCCTTATTTAAGCAAGTGGTCGAGCGCGCTCATGGGGATCCTCAACTATTTGACCGAGCCTTGAAGAAGGCTTTGGTACGGCTACCAAGCCAAGAACCCCCTCCAGACCACGTCTCTCTTTCGCCAGCCTTCTCCAAAGTCCTGCGCGCTGCCAACGAACTGTGCAAGACGCAGAAGGATACTTATGTAGCCGTCGATCACCTCATCCAGGCCATGGTGCAGGACACCGCCGTTCAGCGATGTCTTGCAGACGCCAACATTCCCAAAACCAACCTGATCGATCAGGCTATACAACAAATTCGAGGCACAAGGCGGGTGGACTCGAAAACGGCAGATGCGGAGCAGGAAAACGAGAATCTCAAGAAGTTCACCATCGACATGACTTCCATGGCACGCGACGGCAAGATTGATCCGGTCATCGGCCGTGAGGAAGAGATACGACGAGTTATCCGTATTCTCTCCCGCCGAACAAAGAACAACCCCGTACTCATTGGAGAGCCGGGTGTTGGTAAAACAACAGTTGTAGAAGGTTTGGCTCGACGTATTGTCGACGCCGATGTGCCTGCCAATCTAGCAGCTTGCAAACTGTTGTCACTAGATGTAGGTGCATTGGTTGCCGGCAGTAAATACCGGGGAGAATTCGAGGAGAGAATGAAGGGAGTGTTGAAGGAGATCGAGGAGTCAAAGGAGATGATTGTTCTCTTCGTCGACGAAATGCATCTTCTCATGGGAGCTGGAACGACTGGCGAAGGTGGTATGGATGCTGCCAATCTCCTCAAGCCCATGCTTGCTCGGGGACAACTTCACTGTATCGGCGCAACAACATTAAGCGAATACCGCAAGTACATCGAAAAAGATCAGGCCTTCGAACGACGTTTCCAGCAAGTGTTAGTCAAGGAGCCTTCAATACCCGAGACAGTTTCAATCCTCCGTGGTTTGAAGGAGAGGTATGAAACGCATCATGGTGTCACCATTTTGGATGGTGCTATCGTCGCCGCAGCCACCCTTGCTGCGCGATACCTCACCCAGCGTCGTCTCCCCGATTCCGCCGTTGATCTTATCGATGAAGCCGCCGCAGCAGTCCGTGTCACACGTGAATCCCAGCCTGAGGCTCTCGATAACCTTGAACGACGGCTACGTCAACTCCAGATTGAGATCCATGCCCTTGAACGCGAGAAAGATGACGCGTCCAAGGCGCGTCTGCGGGAAGCCAAGGCGGAAGCCGCCAACGTCGACGAGGAGCTGAAGCCTCTACGCGAAAAGTATGAGAGTGAGAAGGCACGAAGCAAAGACATACAAGAAGCCAAGATCAAGCTTGATTCACTGAAGGTTAAATTGGCCGAAGCTGAGCGAATCCGAGACATCCAGACTGCTTCCGATCTCAAGTACTACGCGATTCCCGATGTTGAGCAGCGAATAACACAGCTGGAAAAGGACAAGGCGAAGGCAGAGGCTGAGATCTACAATCGTAGAGGTGCAGGTAGCAGCGAAGCCTTGCTCACCGACGCCGTCGGCCCTGATCAAATCAACGAGATTGTCGCTCGATGGACGGGAATTCCAGTGACACGTCTCAGGACAACTGAAAAGGAGAAGCTGCTGAATATGGAAAAGCATCTCGCCGAAATTGTCATCGGCCAAAAGGAGGCTGTCACGTCGGTCTCGAACGCAATCCGTTTACAGCGATCTGGTCTTGCCAACCCTAACCAACCGCCAAGCTTCCTCTTCTGCGGTCCATCTGGTACCGGTAAAACGCTGCTTACCAAAGCATTGGCAGAATTCCTTTTCGATGATGCCAAGGCTATGATCCGGTTCGACATGTCGGAGTACCAAGAACGGCACTCATTGAGCAGAATGATTGGTGCTCCACCAGGCTATGTCGGCCACGATGCAGGTGGGCAACTTACCGAAGCCCTTCGGCGCCGTCCGTTCTCCATCATGCTGTTTGATGAAGTGGAAAAGGCTGCCAAGGAAGTTCTCACCGTCCTCCTTCAGCTCATGGATGATGGACGTATTACCGATGGCCAAGGAAGGGTCGTTGATGCAAAGAACTGCATCATCGTCATGACATCCAATCTTGGGGCAGAATATCTCTCTAGGCCGAACTCTCCCGACGGCAAGATCGACCCAACAACGAAAGAGATGGTCATGGGCTCTCTACGGAACTACTTCCTTCCCGAGTTCCTTAACCGTATCTCTAGCATCGTCATCTTCAACCGTCTTACCAAGAAGGAAATCCGGAAGATCGTCGATGTACGAATGATTGAGATTCAGAAGCGTCTCAGCGCCAATGGCCGCAACGTCAAGATCGAAATGACCAATGATGTTCGGGATTACCTTGGCAGCGCTGGGTACTCTCCTGCCTATGGTGCTCGTCCGCTCGCACGCCTGATTGAGAAGGAAGTGCTCAACCGCATGGCAGTCCTCATCCTCAGGGGTAGTATCAAAGATGGAGAATCGGCTCGTGTGGTGCTGGAAGATGGCCATATCCAAGTCCTTCCGAACCATAGTGACAGCGAAATGGATGAGGATAGCGAGATGTATGACGAAGATGATGCAGTCGCAGAGTTCGACGATGAGGCTGGCGGCACTATGGACCTTTACGAATAGCTGACTAGAAAAGGTAGACGGCGTGATATGGTGTCTAAAGGGCATGAAGATGCGAGACGGAGTCTTGGAAGCCCGCCCAGTCGTTTGGCGTTTTGAAGTTTGAAAACGGAAACTTTTTTGACTATAGAATTATGACGGTGAATTGTGGTTTATGGAAAAATTGGAATTTATGGTCAGGCATTGCATGATAGCTCCTGCGATACATGTATATAGTAATACAGGATTTTTTTCTGTGAACAGACGAGCCTCTTTTCCTAATACAAATAAAGAACATCCAGAACTATCGTCGTGGCTGATGGGTTGCTTTGTCTTGATGTTGTCATACCAATTTATTCATGTCAGTCGCAGAGCTATCCCTCGACATTCACATGACAATTGCAACAACTTAACGTGGTGCCGTCATCTGAGGAAGATTGTCCTGGGGCCGTTGAGGATTTCGAGGGATTCGAGTATTTCTACTCTACGCGTCGGCACGAAATTCGCGCGCTACGACCACCCTCGTTCCTATTCTCCACTCTCCCATCGTCATCCTCAATCCAAGCTGCGCCAACAACCCACCCCTCACATTCCGTGCCCTCCACTTCTATCTGGCAATCCCTCCGCCTCCTCCACATCCAAAATTCCCACGGCAAAGTATTACCTAGGCAACACCCTGCCTGCGTCCGAACGAACCTCATTACACACCAGACCTCACTCGCCTGCTGTCCCAGCCTCCATAATTGAAAATGCCGGCGGATTCAACATCCCACCGCCCCAAGCGCCCCTTCCAGCCCTCGATAACCTCCTTTTTTGCCCGCGCAGAAGCTTCCGCGTCCGACTTTTTCTCTCCCCCGGCGTCGTCCTCGTCGGGCTCACACGCCACTACCCATGCGCCCCCTAGCCTACCGGCCAGCGTCCAAACCTCCCTCCTCAACGTGGGCATGCGCGTGCGGAAATCCGTGCCAGAAGGTTATAAGACACATAAGCTGGGACAACACCAATTCGCAGCCGGCGAAGGGGTGGTGCATGTCTACAATAGTGCGAATGGAGTACCGGCACCAGCCGCGCCGACAGAACAGCCGCATGCGAGAGAACTACTGCCGTTTTGTGGGTTGCTAAAGATTGGGGGATTTGCCACACAGCCGATGCCGACGTACTACAGCAGTGGCGGGTCAGGGTCTGGATCTGGGTATGGATACGGACACGGATACAACGACGAAGCAAGCTACAGTCACCCTATAACCGCCTACCCCCACCCTTTCCACCCCGCCCCCTTCTCTATCCCCTTCCTCTCCTCGCAATCCTCGACAACTTCGACTCTATCAGCCGACTCCGCGCCCGCTCGGAATCCGAATCCGCATAAACGCAGCCACGCCGATATTGAAGACGACGCAGTCTTCTTCCCCGTCCTCCCGTCCTCATCCTTCGCCCTAGACGAAGACGTCCCAATCTCGCCTCTTACAACCACACCACCACCTCCCTCAACGACCTCGCACAGTCATTCTATCATAAACCCGTTGCGCCCGTTCGCGCAGCCGCGGACAAGGAGCATGCGGAAACTGCAAGTACTCAATGGTGTGGATTCGCTACAAAAGGGACATGACATGGACATCGAGATCGAGAACACAGAGTCCGGGGACGGGCTTGGCATGGGTGACGCAAGAGGAGGCGGAAGCGGGAGACAGAGTTCTGACTTTGAGGAAGCCGATTTCTTACGGCCGTGGGAGGACGAGGTTGAGATGGGTGGAGTGTAAGAATGAACCGTTCCCCTGAAACAGTGGAGAGTCACTCCTCGGGAGGGGAAAGGACGATAGGCTTCGGCCGTTGTATGGAAGAATTAGAAGGGGTTTGAGAATGTCTTCTATCACAGGCAAGGAGTCTCCGCGGCGCCGCCTATTGCCATGGGTTTTTGGGTTTTGGGGTTATGAATGGGTGGATCAGTAAGGCGTTTTCGAGACCTTCCCATATTTCTTTTCTCCATAGAACACGCTTCTATTCTGCCTCGTACTCTCGCAGCTACTCTATCAAGAGTACTCTACTCCTACCGCTACCGCGTGTAGCTGACTTTAATGATATACCAACTTTACGTCGCCTACACTCGCATCGAAGGTCCGATATATTTTGGTTAGTGAGCGTACACGAGGGATTTCCCAATGCGATAAGTTATTCGGTTGGTGAGGGTTTAGTGTGGATTGCTGGGTAATATATCATGGTCAAACGCTCGCATCAAAGAGATCGAGCCACCAACGTCGAAATTGTGCAGTCGAGTCATCCTGGAGTCTAAGGAATCTATTCCAACCCGCGTTATCCTTATTGTCGTCGGAGTTCGCCCGCGTACTAGTGGCCCATGTCGGCCTCACCATCTCAAAAGCCAACATCAGCGTAAACTCCCATAGGCAAACCTCCGACCCAGATATATACGTCGTAGGCGACACAGCCTCGGCCCCCCACCGGATCTCTGGGAAGTCTCTCAACGTTATACTCGCTCCAGCAAACCGGCAGGGTTGATGAGCCCTCGACCACATCTTCGGCAAGCACGTAAGAATACAGAGGTAGCATCGGCACAGCAGCGTGTAAGGTCTTCGGCCTCACAGTCTCAATTGTCGGGCTGCCAGTCACGGCGTTAAAGCATCTCGGAATTCAGCCGCAGTGCGTCACGGTGCACCCTTTGACACTTGAAGTGGCTTTCTGCCCTCAGACTGGGAAGCTGCTTGGGGCGCAGGCTGTCCATGTTTATGGCGTGGATAATAGTATTGATGTCCTAGCTACAGCTATGCAGGATGGAATGACGATATTCGATCTCGAGCACCTAGAACTTGTGTGCGCATCACGGTTCAGCTCGACTAAGGAGCCGGCCAATTTGGCTGGGTTTGTGGGTGCAAATGTGTTGTGTGGTGATGTTAAGATTGCACATGCGGATGAGTTGAACGAGGAGATGCTGGAGAAGTGTCAGGTGTTAGATGTATGAGTCCGGCGGAGTATGCTCATGAGCATTTGAACGAAGCACTGCTGCTTCCGGTTAATGAGTTGAGAGGAAGGCTGGTCCAACTGGAGAGGGGGAGGAAGGTGCTGGTTCATTGTCAGGTGGAGCATAGGGCCTACTTAGCGTCTAGGATCTTGAAGCAGAATGGGTTCGAGGTGGTGAACTTGGATGATGGATTTGAGGAGGTCGTGCAGGGGGTTTCCGATAAGCGCTGGTGGGGAAGGAAAAGCTGTGAGGGGTAGTATGTATGATGGATATGGATACAGTACAAATAACTAATATACAAATAGTAAATCTAATGCGGCAAAATAACAATCTCAGAAACAATACTAATCACAAACCGTAGCAAAACGATACAATGGCTTCGGCTTGCCAGCCGTATCGCACGTCGCAAATCTCCACCAATCCGAATGGAACATTGTGCAAACACGCATGAGGACCCACCTCACGGGGCCAGGGATTGGGGGGAAGTTATGCATGCCACCCTCAAAAGTGACATCGTGGTTCAGCAAAACGACGGGTATTTGAGTCGTCTTACTCATGTGAGCCAAGACCTGCTCTGCTTCTTTATCCATGATGCCTTTGAGGTCCAGCTTGTCTCCGTACTCGGCAAGTGCAATGAGCGTCGGGATCTCGTCGTTGAGGTGCTGGCTGAGTGGCTCGAGAAATTCGTCCATTATGGCTATCATTTCTTGGCCGGAGTATTTGGATGGGTCGCCCGAATTGAGGGAGGAGACGTATTCACCCCATTTGTGGAGACCACTATGGAAAGCTTCTGCGGGTAACAATAAATTTGGGATTCAACCTTGGATTAGAAAATGGTGTATTACCATGCTGAGCCACGTTGACCTCCATCAAGCCCTTCTTTCCCGTAGCTTTCTCGATCTCAGGGAATAGGTGATCCTCTTCTCCCTTGTGATGAGCTTCCAGTCCCTTAAAGCAGGCCAAACAGTACGCGACGAAGGAGCTGTATTCATACGGTTGGACAAAGAGAGCTTGTTGGTAGATGCCGTTAAAAGCCCGGCTGATGGCGTTGTGAACGAGGGCCATCTCAGTTGCACAGACTGTATATTGATCCGTCTATCTTGACCGTTAGATGAGAACGGTAGCATTGTGTTTCAAGTATCTTTACCGAGCCGGATATAAACTGTGGAGTGGCCATAAGCTTCATAGGGCCTTGTTCCCATGACAGTTTTTTAGAAGTCATTTTGATCGATAAAAAGAGGGTGAATGGATAAAAGTCTCTTGGGATGAAAGTCTAGCAGTGGAATCGAACGAGAAAGTGCTTCGCTGCTGAAAGTTCTGTATGAAGGAAAATCGAGAAGATGGTTTGAATGATGGGTTTGAATTGAGAAAATTCTCCATGACTTTATAGGGGACGAGGAGCATGATATTATATAATACGCGATGGATATCTGCCACGGTGTAGAGGCTATGGTGTCGCCTGAAGCTATGCGCCTCATTTCAGCTAGATGGCTATCGCCGTATTTAGAATAGACACTTGAGGAAACAGTTGCATACTTGCCAATTCACCAACGTGGGAGAGGCTTTGATTCTCCACGTTCCAAACGGTGAAGTTTGCGAGGACAAGACATCGATTTGGACTTTAGTGGCTGGGCAAACTGTAAGGCTGAGCTCGAGAGCAGCTTGGGATGCTTCTCGAAGGGTTCAGCCACGAATGAGATTGCTTGAGGCTGGACCGAAACGGGTATGTAGAATCACTGGTAGACTGTGGCGCCCAGCTGAGTTGTCAGCTCCAGTACCACACGAAGAGTGGCGCATAGAAATGTCGCTTAACCTAAAGATTAAGACGGAAATGGATAAAATAACATGTCCGCTGCTGTTATGACTGTGATGCGGGAATTTAGACGAGTACGCATTTGAATGCGACCTCCGACGGCTGGCGGTGGCTTTGCATTCTGGACATAACTAAAGAGAGGCAATGCCGTATGAAGGCGGTGATATAAGAACCATAAGATGAAATGATGACTTTTAAGGCAAAATAAGACTGTAAATGGGACCCTGATTGAATATCTCGTATTATTCAGCTTCCAACTACCAAAGCATAGCCAGGGGATCACCAAAAATCGTCGAAGCTGCCGTTTGGGGGAGGTTGATCCGAGAGGAGTGTGTTCCTACGCAATCGGTCTGCCATCAGTCTGCCTTCAGCATGTTCGGGTGACTTATCCAAAAAATTCCATGCATTAGGTAAATTTTGGTAACGCTAACAGTAATATTCAAGTGTATATACGTCAGTGCAGTCTGCCGTTATACCTCATTTGGCTGCAATAATGTAAGCTCTCTCAATAAGCTCTAATTTCAGTTTAAGTAAGGAAGCACATAAAATAAAGAAATAAATGGCATGTTAAAGACGAAGCAATATTTCTGGTAGCAGTATTATACTTGGCATTTTAAAAACACCGTCCGAAAGAAGAAAAGAAAAAAAAAAAAAAAAAAAAAAAAAGTTGATAAATGCATATGCCGACTAGAACTATAGATTACCAATTAACGAGGAACACGGTGCAGGTAATGTTAATTAAGCTTACGAATTGAACTTCTGATCTTCGCATTGCAGGATGGATACAAGTGCGACTACACTAGAATTAGGAATAGCGTTGGTGAAGTCGATTCTGTTAGACATACCGCGTTACCACTGCGCCAAGCCGGCTTTGATTTAGGCGTAGAGAAAAATAAATTTCATTAAGAATATACAAATCATTTACCTTCAAATTCACATTTATGTGATGGCGGTGGGCCCGAAAATTCTTAACACCCAAAAACCCGTCACAATTCAGGAACGAATAATAAATGCTGTTAAGCATATATTTTTGTTCTGCCATTTCGAAAGAGCCTGAGAGTTCCACCGATTGTCTCTCCTAACTCCGCACCATCTTCGTTGGTACCAGGTCACCATACGCCGTGACTAGCCAAGGCTGGCATCTACAATCCGAGCAATATTCTATGTCGAAGGTAGTTCCACAAGCAACATACCTGATCCCCAAATATACACTCATCGCCTCTGTGATCCAGCATTTCTCAGTGCGGACAGAAGGGCCGATGCAATCGCAGCTCCGACATTAGCAATAAGAGGTAGATTTCTGCTTCAAGATTCCGGTATGCTATCGTCTTGATATCTAGTCTTCGGTGAAAACAGTAAATATAGAGGTATGATAACATGTAGTTTTACATCCATATAATGAGAGTATGTAATCGAAATCCCAATTAGCAACTATACCACGCACTCGCCAATCGCGCCGATTCGAAAATCCCATCCCCGGATATCTGTAATGATCCGGCAATAATAAAAAGAGAGAGACCAAACCCTTTGATGTCCTTGAAGCACTTCCTCGACCTCATGTCCTCATCTCAACGAGCACTGGAAGTTGCAATCATGACTGCCCACAACCAGACTTTTGATATCCTGTATCGAACAGAAGATGAAGGACCTCAAGCTCTAGTACTTGGGAACGTTGCCACCCATCTCCACATTGTTAGTGTCTTGCCACTCCTTCCCTCTCTGCCGTTCGGCCCACTTATCAGCCAACCAGACCACAACCGAAACACCGAGTGACATGCTTAGGATAAGGAAGACGACGAGTGTACCATAGAGGGCGAATTTCTTGAGCATGAGTTAGCACTAGCCGGAACGATTCCTCTATACGCTCCACGCATTTAACAGGAAGGAAAATACTGACGCTCTCAGTGCACAAGGATCCAAAGTTTCCATTGCTCATGCTAGAGGCCAGGCTCATGTCTTGTTGAAGAGGCTTATCGTTCTTGTACCTGCACGTCCATGTCTCGATGGTGTCAATCTCCGGTGAGTTGTGGTTGAGGATGTGCGCGTAGATAACGGTGCAAAGAGTTACTAGCGCGCCTGGAAGAGCAGTTCCGAGGGCGAGAAGAACGCGGAGAGTTGGGCGTTTAGAGGGATTGAACTATACTTCGTTGGTATTGAAGGTGAGAGATCGGGCACAAAGCTGATACTTACTCGAGGGACGAGGGAGAAAATTAAAAAGACGGCATTGAGCACCACGACAGATGCAGCTGAGCCGATCAAGGCGCTTGTGCTGTGGGTATCAAAATGCTGAGGCCATAGGGGTAACCACCATGGATTTGAGGTTTGCTGCGTGTTGAAGATGTGGAGGGTATGAGCTGCAGTTCCAATGATGGCCACGGCAAAGCAGAATGAGAGACCAATGAGCACCACCTGAGCAATGTGTAGAGGAGCGGGGTTGATCTTCATCTTGAGAAAAGAATGAGGGTTTTCAGACAACAAAACCAAAAATGAAACACTATATTGGCACGATCAACGGTACCTGAAGAAACGAAGAAACGAAGAAACGAAGAGAGATGAGCAAGTCGTTCAGTGGCTTTGCAAAGACGAACGACCTTCAATAGGAATATACTGAGCCTCTGACGACGCGGAGACGGAGAAGGGGAGGCTTGAAGCTTTAAAACATTTAAGTTGCACAGGAAGTTTCAACGTCTTGCAAGCCGCGACTCGAATACAAACACCCCAGCGGTTTATCCCCGCTCCACACCAGCGCGTAGATAGGTCAAAATAGCGCTCCTTGCAGATGAGGCCTTGGACGCTCACACCCAAGAGATGACGAGAATAGCCACTGAAAGCTACAGGACGGGACCGTAGGTGCAGACCACAAATCCAGCATATCGCTTGGTCCAAGAAAAGGGTCGTGGAGGATGGTTAAGCACCGTGGCGTTCCAAGTCGAAGCCAGGTACAGCGGATCTGGGAGTATGCTCCAATCAGAGGGGGTCGCCAGTAGTCTGAATGGAGCGCCATGCAGATGGAAGACGCCCTGAAACGGGTGTTCTACGTCACATTCGCGCGCACGAGATATTTATGGCCTGGGTGGACCATCAAGCTTGTACAGGGCGCTTGGAGTGGTTGGATTCCGACGCCTTCCAAGATTGCAGATGTTGATTCGTTAGACGTTTCAGCGCTTGGAGCAGTGCCCGTGCGAAAGAGGATAAGCCAGGTGGCCACAGACTAGGGGCTTGCCCAGGTGTGGAATAGTTAAATCTGGTCCTTTATGTAAGCAGAAATTTATCAAAACCCTAACAGCGCTTCAGGGCATAGTTCAAAATGTCGTGGAACATGCTGAGATTAACGCAGTGCAACTATAACTATTCACTCTTTAATTGATATTTATCGCTTATTAGAACCCTTTTTAGGCGCGATGCTCGATTCTCTCCCAATCCCCCTATCCTTCAGGCTCGAGTGAATACAGAATTTTTTAATTTGCTGTGTTTCATCACATTCTTGTGATAGCATCCAAACCTCCAAGCTTCCTTTCATTCCCGAGGCCACGAGCCTCAAGAACGCGACTATACCTAGGTATGCTGTTGAATGCTCTCCCGATCATACATTGAACCATTCGTGCCCTTGCGCCGCCTTGACTGTAGACGGTCGTCAGGGCTGTCTTTCAATATCTTGCCCAGAAGATCTGCAAAGACCCTTAATCCACAAATATACTGCTCGTCGCAACTAGGCCTGCACATAACTATTACGCTTGGACCATGTTGGAAACTTCAGCATCAATTATAAGCACAGAAAGTTACCGCTTACTGGGTATTGTTTACTCCAATCTTATAACTCTTAAGAAAACTCGCGTAACCGGGTATATAATCGCGTATCCAACGCTGGGAAACACCATAATCAGAGTGATTATATTGATTATGTGCAGCCCTGGCCGCAGCTCCTGTTGGATAAAGTGGCAGATATTGAGAGTGGGCTTTGGGCTCCTGGCTGTACGCTTCCAAGATCCGAACTGGGAGGAAACCGTTTAACACCCTTGACGATGATGTGGATGATTATCTTTATGACATGGTTCTGCTTCTTGGAAAAGTCCCCGAGCCGTGGTGGTGGACGACTTGGGGGCTCGTAAAGAATGTTTCGAAGACGAAGCAGGTCCTCAGGGCTACATGGTAAAGATTCTTCCGGCCAACGGAAGAGCTGGTCACAAAAGTTTACGAACCTAGCTCAATTGAGGAGACACTCGTCGGTGTCGATATCCCAAGGGATGGCGTACCAAGATCCTCTGATGGGTTTGAAACTTCAAATGATTCCCCGAAGTCAACGATACAAACTTCGCCTGACATGCCTTGAATCGACGTTTTCGGAATTTACTGGATAGACAAGGTATCGAGGAGCTGTTGACTCGGTTGGGATCTCTCCAGATTCTATTATAGCTTACATTATGAAGAGAAAAATGGTGCTAACCCCGTGGCATATCCCGTGGTTATTCGGTAGTGTAATGCCCTGTGCAGCTTGAAAAGTGAGTTCCGTAAGGTCATGTCGGGATATTCCAACTCTTTCAATGTGGAAGAAACACAAGGTCCAAGCACCGAGTAAACGAAGCAAAAATGCATCCGTTAGGGCAATCGACTTGAAACTGATCCATGGGGGGATAAGTATACTTCCCACGAACTTCCTGATCCAGCCCCATATTTTTGAGATGGTTCACGCGCAGTTCCCGGCAGGCGTCTGATGAACAGGATGGTACTCACCAGCTTCGTAATCGCATATCTTCTCCAATCCAAATAGTGCGGAATTGAGTGTTAAGCCATTCCCCGCATAGCCATTCATGTGTGGTACTAAGTGAAAGAAAGAGTAAAATCAAGAGCGGTGGACAGGCAATGGCAAAGGACGACTGAAGCTGGATCTTGATATTGAATTTGATGCTCAGAAATTTTTTTTTAAAAAAAAGATGGCAAGCACAAGTGCAAAAAAAAAGCACATCAAGTGCTGTTTGAACATTCACGAACGTTGGGGGTTGTCTCAGGGGCGTTTCAGCTGGAAACGTGGAAAATGGATGCCTGTAAGAATCTGGATAGGGACCGTTCCAATCGAGCTCTACATATGCCTATACTCTTAGAAAGCTTGTTAAACACTTCCTAGGCTTGAATGCAAATTTTGGTCCCAGCCACATTGATTGTGGAATTGATTGCAACTTCAAAGCTGGGCTTTTGACGATACAAGGATTTGAGAGGGCAGATTCGTGCTCTGTACACCCAGATAGCTCTGCTGTTCAGTAGATCGACTTCAAAGGACGCGCTTACTGTACTGGCTGCAGTTCTACCAAAGGAAAACCCCCGACCGATTTCAAAAAAGCGTTGAATATGTACCTAAAACGTTTAGCCTACGCAGAGACAGCGCACATCAAGGAGCTCAAATGCTTTGAAAAGGAAAAGGCAACTTATATCCTTTGGTTTTCTGAAGATCATGATTCAGGTCTGATATAGGATATGCATTGTTGGATGGCGCAAACTTATCGAGGACCTCCTGGTCCTCTTCGTGTCTGCTCGTCAACAAAGAACAACAGAATCTCACATCACTACGCACAAAGGAAACTAACCACGATTAGAGGGAGATGTTTACATTTGATTATAATTCCACTCTAACAACCAGAACAGACGCTAATCTATTCCCGTTTCGCATCATCGCCATCTCCCTCCTTCCGCCCACTCAACTCCACTCCCCTTCACCCTCCATCCCACTCGCCTCCTTCCCCCCTTCCAAAAGCCCCACTCATCTCCATCACATGGTGAGAAGGCGACAAGAAAAGACAAAGTCTAAAAACCCGGGGAAAGTGTACAAAACAAGAAAACAAACGGGGCGTTACAAGACTGGGAATCTTAGCGGGGCATATCAGGCCAAAAACAGACCGACGGGATTGAGAATCAAAAATTAGCAAAAAGTAAAGCATTGATCTTTGCAGGGGATATCTCATGGTATCGACTTTTCCTGTTCTTTGTGAGAAGCCGGAAACCTTACATGACCTTGGGGCATACATGACTCTTTGAGTAAGCTTAGGGGTGGGTGTGCGAAAGGGGGCGTGTGGTGGTGCTCGGTATCGCAAGGGGTCGGTGTGCTCGGTGTCGGGTGGATTTTGAATGTTTGGACTCGGGGTGTGGTGTTTGCGCAAGACAATTTTTACACTGTGTTTACGTCGTGCTGTGGGTTGGACTCTGGGTCGGGGTTTGGTGCTCGATTACGGACGGAGGGGGCGTGCTCGATGGTGCCGGGATACGTGATGTAAATGTCGATAGCTATGCGGGCGGGGAGGGACTCGGGGCTTCGACTGTGGATGGGAATGTGCTCTCGACAGCATTCCCTCGTGGGATGAAGCGTTCTCAGAATATCGGACTGGTAGCTTGCCGTTACAGGAAAGGAACTCAGCTGTGACACCAGCCAACAAGCGAAAGCATCAGACGAGACAACTTCTACTAGCGCTGGCGTACTCGGTCCATGTGTATTCCGCATGCTACTCTGACCCAGACACCGGGAGGTAGTTTGTCATGGTGTTAGGGTGGTCAAATCTGACCAGCACCACCGCCTTTGGATAACAATATTAGCTCTCGTTCATGGACTGTTGTTGTTTGGCGACAACTCGTTCTTGAGAGGAAAGACAAAACGTTCTCGCGCTAGGGCGCGGTCGGGAAAGAATATGCCTACCAATCTGGCGTTTGATTTGCTCACGAGCCCAGCGAGCTGTGTCTTGTGTTCGGGCCTGGAATTCGCGATTGGACCTGACCTCCCTCGCCATGGCCGTCAGCCAGTCCGCGCGGTAAAATTCCGCAAATTCGCCATGCGGGAAAGCATCAGCAAGATCACTTTTCGAAGTTAGTATCAATGGCTAAAAGCATAGGCTAATCAATTTCACTTACCCAACGACCCCCAGAGATGAGCGTAACAGAGCCTCAGTACGACTCGACTCCATCCACACTGCATGTAGAAGCTCAAAGATGGATTGAACGTAAGGCACCAATTGTTGTGCTGTTTCAGATCTGTCAGCAGCTGTTGAAGTAGATCAATGGATGTGAAGAACAGCATGTAACTCACTTTTGCCGCTGGATTTCATAGCCACGATGGCGCCATCCCATGCATCCATGATACCTTCCCGGAGGGAGACTATATAGTCCAACATCTCGTAAGTGACTTCCGAGCCCACAGGTATACTGGCGGCTTGTTGTAGGACTTGCGCCACAACGGGGAGATACGTCTCGAAATGACCGCCAATTGCTTGCGCAATATCGCCAAAGCATTGTAGGATTGCAGGCTTGAATTGGTTCCCGAGCGCCTGGCTCTGCTGAACTGTCAGTTGGTTCATAGTACAAGATTCTTGACGATTCACATACCCTTAGGTTGTTGAGCAGATAGTTCATGAAGCTATCGCACCATGGCTGTACCTTCTCACCCATTGATCGAGTGACATCACTCACAAGGCCAATCGCCATAGAACACAGAGCAGGCTCTTCTTGATTGCCGAGCGCATTGTAGAGATATGGCACGAATGCATCCATGTACTTGATGAAATCTTCTTCAAGAGAATTGGCAAGCGCTCCAATAGCGGCGAAAACGGTATCTGGGACGCTGGACTTCCCACCAACAGAGTTTAGTAGTTGTAGGAGAATTGCCATAATTCGGTCTCCTTGGGGTTTTATTTCTGCCTCTAGGCGTTGGATAATTGCCTACGGCATTGTTAACACATTTCTTTAAAGGAACCTTGGGGGAACGCACCATCACTACACTAGTCAAGCTTGTTTGCATTTCTTCGAGGGTAAGTTTATCCTCGACGCTGACCACTTGGTGCTGGAGCGTAATGGTCTTCTCAAGACGCTCGAGTATCACGTTAGACAGGGTCCCAACGCAGCCGATGCTGTCACTGGCAGCATTTGTGACAAATGCATTGAGAACTTCGTATGCCGCAGTTCGTAATTGGTTATCAGCATCGTGTCTAGATAGAATTAATGTTGACGAAACATAGCTAATAAGGGTAGCGTACCTTTCAGTGACTTGAAGAAGATGGGTGACACTATTCTGGAAATGCGGTGAGAGTGGGTTAGTTGCGCAGCCTGGTTCGCCGGCAAATCGATCTGCGAGATTCATAAGAGCCCAACAGCAAGAAGATGCCATTTTTGGGTGACTGGACAAGCCATTAAATAGCGCAAGAATGAGAGTTGGAAGATGAACTGTAGCATCAATAGACTCTGCAGATGACTCGCAAATGCGGCCCAGAGCATATGCCGCAGAGTCTTTTACTTGAAGTATTTGATCATCCATCATTCCAATCAGGACGGGTAGAGCCTGCTTGATAAGCGGATCAAGCATCTTCTCTTCGGGGCCTTCCATGATGGCACCGAAAGCGGAGACAGCCGCGTCGCGGTAGTGCCAATCCTCAGATCGAAGGTTCTTTTCAACAAAAGCAAGGACTGGTGGAACGACGGCACTACCAACGGTCTGTGCCCAGAGTTGTAAACACTGGTAAGCAGCACGGGAGATGTTGTACTCATCATCCGCAGCGTCCTCGTCCTGCTTGGCGAGAAGTTCGAGCAGAACCGGCACAACTTCTTGGGTAGCGACCCTGGCGAAGTTGAAATATTCTCTCAGTTCCGTAGAACCTTCTGCTTGGGCCTGCACCATTGTTAGTGGGACTTCTTGACCGGCCTGAAAAAGAGCATTTATCTCTTGCAAGATGTTTGGGAAGTCGATCTGAGAGTTATCTACCTGAGAGTTATCATCTTCGATTGAGATTTCCTCCTCGCAAACAGTGCACCAGAACTCCACTGCAAGTTTGGCGACGTCTTCTTCCTCGCTCTTCATGCCCTGGATCGTGAGACCGAAAAGTGCCTTCTCCATGTAAAAGCGCATCTTGTCATAGTACAAGCCCATGATCCTGTTCAAACATCCATATGCGCCTTGCTGTATGCGATTATCGGTGGCCTGCGTGGCCTCGCATATGACTTGCATAATGTAGTTGCGTTCCCCTTCATTCTCGAAGTTGGTCCGTACAAATTCTAGGGAGTCGCTCAAGGCCGAGATAGCCGCATTTCTCACGTCGTCGTTTGTTTCTTCCTTTCGCGCTCCTTGGACGACAGCTGTGAGGATGGCGTTGGAGTGTTGCGCAAGACTCTCTCGAAGTTCGGGCTCGTCGGTGTCGCAGATGAAGCCAAGAGTGGTCAGAGATGCTTGTTTTTGATGATCCGGGCCTTCTCCTACATTTTGTACCAGTTGTCCCATGAGCTGTGGCCACATCTGACGGGGAATTTCGATGGCTGCAATGGATGCAATAAACTGCGCCGCGGCATTGCCTGCACGAGCATCGGGCGATGAGAGAGTTTCCAGAGCCAAAGTCTTGATCTGTATCTTGATATTTGGGTCTACCTGGGTGAGCCATCGTTCCTGGACCTGACGTAACCGAGCGTATTCTCGAGCTGAGAAGGCATTCTTGAGGGCAAGAGCAGCGGCAGTTCTGATATGAGACTGAGCTTGCTCATTTGCAAGTTCTTGGGCGAGAATGGTGAGGTAACCGGACTACGGCGAGACCAAATGTGTCAGCCACTGTGTTAGATCTGCGCACGGGGTAGCCTTCCGGATGGGAGAAACTTACGAAATCGGCTTCAGAAGCTTGAGTGAGCTGCGACTCCGCATTCTGGCGGATGGCAGCATCTGTGGGCAATCAGTTTGAGTCAAAAATCGGGCTACATCTGTTGCAAGAAGAAGCACGCACCGGGGGATAGAGTCCCCTCCAACACCTGGTTGACATCCATGAGGGGAGGAGGGCGGCCGGAAAGACAAAGGAGTGGCGTAGAGCGAGGAGAGGAGTTGTAATTAAGATGTTGTAAGTGATATGAAAGGCAGGTGTCTATTTGAGAAGAGAGTGTTTATTGGGATTGTGGTTGGAGGGTGTGGTTGCGGAGGGAATTTGAAGCGAAAGTCGAACGCCAGAAGACCCTAAGCACGTGAATTGTAGGGGTAGCCTCTTTTCCGGAAGAGTGCACCCTGCAGACAAGGAGAGTGGCGTCAAATAATAGAGAACTGTTATTTGTGTTGTTCGTCTCAGATGGAGTGAATAGTCGCAGAGAAGCAAACTGCAAACAAGATGTGTCTTGGAATATTCTGTGAGCGTCCGAGTGTGCTTCGACGTCAAGGCAACGGCAGGCACAGGCGAACTCTAGGGCTCCGACAAGCGGAAGAGCAGCGAGAAAGCTGGTGGTCGCGGGCTGGATTGGCTCGCTTGCAATCAGCTTCACAAATCCCACGCCTACCTGTCTCAACACCATCTATCCAAGGTACCATTCATTTGATGCATTCAATGTCCTCAATAGTGTCTACCTTACCGTACATGCAAACGCAAACAATGTCTTCAAGAATGTCTGTATGTACCGTGTAACAGTATATACCGCCCAATCTACCTCACCCCAACGTGAACAACCAAAACGTCCATCTGCTCCCAAACGCCATGAATGCATGCAATACTACCTTTACTCTTTTACATGCGACTTCTCGGATTGTTCGCCTCCTGTTTTCTCCAGTCCCTAAGCTCCTTAGTTCCCATACTCCCCAACCCACCTTCGCTCCTCCGCTCCCACCCCCCAAGTCGCACAACGAGGGTGGTCGCATTATCAGCATCCGTGGCTACTTCTGTCGCGAAGCTGGTGACGTCACGGGCGCCTTGTTCCGGCGTGCGAGCTTCCTTTACGACATCTACGATTTCCTGGTCGCTGAGTGGACCCGACACGCCATCGGAAACAAGGACGAGGAAGGAGTATTCGGCTGGTGAAAGTTCGATGCGGCGGACCTCTGGCTCGGCCGACACACCAATGCGTTTGGAAGCCATATCACCAAAGGCGCGGGTGTTGGCGAGTCCAGAGACACGCTCTTCGCCGAAGGAATCGGTGACGAATGTTGCTGCATAACGTCGCAATCGGGCGGCTTCTTGGGGGTGAGAAGGATGGTGGTTCGAGGTTAGAGGAATAGCAAGGCCGGTAGCAGTGTTGCAGAGAAGAATGCGGGTGTCACCGACATGAGCGGTGATGATTGTAGAGGGAGAAGCAGGGTGCCAGAACGGCGAGGGAGTTGGTGTGGAGATGAGTGCAATGCTGCATGTACTCCCACCCTTGAATCGTTTGGCGCCACCTATGCGTTTACCTGCCTTGGATGGATGTCCCAGAATATCATCGTCATTGATTGCGCGGTCGGACAGCACCGGGTCTTCATCCTTCTTGCCAACTTGTGCAGATACAAAATCGTAGTCGGCCTTGAGAAACGCATATTCCAGGACTGTTTCGATACCAATGCCTTCCATAGTGTCTTCTGACAGATTAGAGTGTTGCAACTGCTTCCGCTGGACTTCCTCCTTTTCACAAGTATGGCCTTGCCCACCTGCAGACAGAGAGAAGAACTCTGGCTTGAAGCGTCTGTAATAGCCACCGACTAGCTCCTTCCAAGACCTAATCAGACAGCGTTCCAATTCTTCGGCCTTCCGTACACTGTCCGACTGCTTAAGAGACAGAGAGCTATCTGGAGGAGTGGTCTGATCATGGCTTCCACTGGGTACTCTCTTGTCAGTGCCCGGTTTTGGCGGCTTGCTTGGCTCCGTCCCTTCAGCTTTCTGGGCTTTCACAACATCCAGGCTCTTTTTGCCAGATACTTCCGCTTCACTGCATGAAGTCCGCCCATCTTTCTCGCCCATGCTGCTGGGCCAGCCCCTATATCTCTCCGGCTTCCCTTTACGCTTCAGGCTACTTTCCAACTCGAACAACTTCGCAGTCTGCTCTAGATAGTGGTGCAATTCTTCTCTCAGGAAGTCGCTGCACTCGTTTCCACCGTGCCCATCGAACACTCCAAAGTAGAAAACCTGCGGGTCTCCACTTGCACTATCAGCTGGCGTAACTTCGTTGTTCACATCGCCCCTCTTGTTTCTTGTCAGCGATATCGGCCGCCTCTTCGCGAACGCCGGAATCTCAATTGTGCCCGCCTGGTATGTATCCTCATTATATGGTCGCGTCCCCCGAGAGAGCGAAACACCGAAGTGATGTTTTGCGCTTTTGAGTGGTATTCGAACAACGGTCATCTCCCGCGACATCCCCACCATTGGAGGGGCTGCCGCGGGAGTCCTGTTAGATCCTCGTGGGGTATGAGGAGTCGACTTGTCTCGCGGAAGCTTGTGGTGAGGGCCACCCCCGAACCTGGCATCGGGATGGAGGGAGGAAGAAGGAAGGTGTGTTATGAAATATTCGTGGAATTGTCGTCGGGGCCATTGGCGCGAGAGAGAGAGAGCAAAGCGCCTTCTGCCGGCTCTGCTAGTGCGGATCGAAATAGTCCACATTCTTGAGCGGAGAGCGAAGGACACATGATGCTCGTAAAAATGCCGTAGGATGGTTATGTCATGATCTCGTGGATAGGATGAATTATTCGAGGAGTTGAGGATAGTTGGCTATGGAGGAGGCTCCGATATTCGCGGGCTTATGCCTTCGCGGCTTAAAGGCTTGAGCTACAGGCTGGCTTAGAAGACCTTGCTTGGCTTATGGTGAAGTCGGTCGTCTGAATTGAGGGAGTGTTATAGGATAAAATTTCTAGGATTCGAGGTCGAAGCTTGGTGTTGTTCCTCAACCCTTCTCCTGTCGCTTCCCCACATGAAACTGAACGGGATCGGGATCGCGGAACTAGAGGCGGAGATGCCGATCGGCCCAAGCGGTAGTGCCTTTTTGGATCTGGCTGTTCACATCAACATCAAGTTCGACACGGAGTGAATTTTCAGTAATATATTGCCATAAATATGGATGCCGCAATGAGAAGATACTTTTATCTAACGCAGCGGATGATTCTTCAGATCTGGGGTCTGCAAATCGTCACGAACGAGCAAGTAACGAACGGACTCCTCCACCATCTCCCTAGTCCCTGGATGCAAGCAGACGAAATCCTCGACCCAAGTCAGAAGTAAAGCATAGGGGAGTCCTCCAGATGTGAAGTCAAAGTTCCAACGGTCAAAAGAAATGACCCAAATCGAAAACCAAGCAAAAAGTAATATGAGTCATTCACCAAAGTGTAGGCCTCAGTGAACTCGACGGTCCAACGGTCCAAAGTGATGACACAAATCAAAAATGAGAAGGCAAGGAAAGATCATCTTTCCTGGTGTAGTCTCAGAATATAAACCCAAAGGCCCTACGTCTAAGTCCAATAACCCAAATCGAAATGTAAAACAGAGGGAAAGCAAATCATCACCAGGAAGCAGATATCTCCAGACGCATCATCACCATCTCTTCCGTCCTTCAAGCATCCTTGAATTTTAGGTGCACGATGGATTTGTGGACAAATGTTTCGTCGTTCCGGCCGCCAGAGAAGTCGCGCATCTTGATGAATGGAGTGACGCTAAACATCACCTTGAAACGCCCCGGATTCATCAACGTCTCTCGGTTCGTCGTACCTTGATCTCCCATAAGTAAAACCGAGCCGTTGACCATGGTATCGTTTCGAAAGTCTGTATCAGTCTGAGGGAAAGTGATGCTCCATTCGCACAAGTCAGTCCGCATCCTCTCCGCGATTCGAAGGCTTTTGAGCATGAATTCAATCAGTACTTTAAATCCACTATCCCGTTCGTCATGTGGAACAAGTGGAGAAAAGATTTGCATCATCTCGTCAGCCATAGAGTTTGCCCGGGCGAAGCGCCAATCTCTGTAGCCGTTAGAGTTTCTCATCTCCCTGTAAAGCATCTTCTGTTCTTCCAAGATGGTCCGGCGAATTGGAACATTGCTCGCTTCTGTGGTTGTATCGTTCCAGCGCTTGGTGAGAGTTGCCATTCGTGCATGCCGTTCCGAGTCGTGTGCCTTAAAGAAGTCCTGAGACATTGTCTCGTTGAGCATATATCGAGTAAGAATAGCGGCCGCAAGGGAATGTCGGTGCATTAGATCTTTTGCAAGATCCTGAACCGCATTTGTGGCCCCAGGCATGTAGCGAACCAGAGCGGCCGCGAAATCTCGGTATGCCGACTCAGGAGAAGTGACGGTTGCGTTCTGAATGTGTCTTGCCGTCCATCGCTGGACCTGCTCGTAGAACTCCAAAAGAAGCGACCGGTATTCTTGCTTCTCCGGGAATGGTGGTGAGTTGTTGAGACTGACGCCACCGTCGGGCAACGGCCCAAGATGAACCTTTGAAATCAATGGGGTTTCTGCACGCATATGGCCCCTTGAAGTCATCCGCGGTCGATTGGCAACCTCCCGGGAGGATTGTAGACTAATCGGTGCAACTTCCGTCGTCCATGACGACCTGCTGTGCCCCGGTTGATGCGTTGGAGTCTCCGGCTCCATACTCTTATAATGGCCGGCCAGATGGCCTGTCGAATGGGAGGAGGTAATACGAGACCCATACGGAGTCGCTGGAGCGGACTGGAAGGCATATCGTAATTGTTGACGAAGATCAGCATTCTCAGCTTCCAGTACCTGGATTCGATCTCGAAGGCCAGCGACCTCATTGCTCTGAGCCCCGAACTGCATCGCTAAATGGACCAAGGCCATTGTATCCTGTTGGGGGGGTCCATGAGTACTCTGCGGATTCGACCCTTGCGTAGGGGGTTGAGGCCCCTCTCGTCCCATTGACCCCATCGACGGGGTTGAGAACAGCGGAGCTTCAAATCCCCATATACCGTGTCAGCATCACCAAATTTAAAGAGCTCATCGTACATACCTGAATGAGGCTCAAACGGGGTTACCTCACCAGGGCGAAGCGCTGTGTACACGTTTCTGGCCGCGGCTTCGAACTGTATCGGAGGTGGTCTCTGTTGGGGCGCCGTCCAGAAGCCGTTCTCGTCCGCTGGCCGGTGCGGGAAGCGGTCGAGCACGTTGGGGTTAAGCGACTGATTTGGGTGCGCAGCTAGCTCTTCAGATATTGGTGCTGCCAGATGGAACCTGCGTTGAAGTGTAAGTGGCAACATATTAATTTAGTGGAAGACGCACCTGTGTGCCTGGGCCCTCCTTCCCATTCCTCGCGCCGACTTATTCAAATCCATATCCCTTCCCAAGCCCCTCCGTTCCTACCGTGTTTTGAAGAAGAAAAATTAAGAAGGAAATCTGCTCACTACAAATCTTTTACTTGACGCCCTTCACCGGACTTCGTTTTAATATGACCGTTCTCCTCCAACTCCGACTGATTGAGCTCTCTGTGAATGACGAAACGTGATGAAAGCGACTGCGGCGAGCTCTTCTGCGATGCGGAATTTGTAGAAGAATTTAAAAGAAGGGTGTAAAGAAGGAGGAAGGAAAGGTAGATGTCTTGAGGTTGGTGAAGAAGGAAGAGTGAAGTCGAAGGAGCAGATATTTAAATGTGGGTGAAAAGACGCTATGCCAGGAAAGGAAATGAAATGGACTGTGAAGTGAAACAAGCTCATCAGGCAAACATGGCACGAGGTCTGCCAGTAAAGGATAACGGCAGAGGAAGTTGACGTACCTTCACGATCGGCTGGTTCTTGCGCCGGGCCGGTAACGTCGGAGGTTGATGGCGACCAAAATGAGAGGTTGGGAATGTACATTTCACTCGTAGTGATGATTTCTCCGCTCACGAGCTGGATGATGGTGAATTGGGAGGGATGCTCCTTGTTCTGTATGCGGCGAGAGGCTCCGAGGAACCTTGAACGTCTGGATTCAAAAAGAGCCCAGGCGGTGGAGACTAAAGAGTGAATGAGGAGAATGAGTCCTCCACCACCTGGTAGGCAACCAAATTATACGTTGCAGAACCAGTGTGCTGATGGCCATTTCCAAGAAGCGATGAAAGATGGGAGAGAATGGTACTATATGATCCGTAGCCAAATCGCTGATAACGATAGTAACAGCGCTAAAGGGAGAGCGCTCTCCAGAAGAAAACAAACGGTATTCAATGCTCGGCATTTCGAAGGGATTATCACCGAGGGAGTAGCGGATCCTCTTGAAGAATTAAGAGCTTGTGAAAGATGTCAAGTGATTGAAGAGGTAATGGACGGAGCAAAGGGCGCGTGCCAGACCGGTCTTACAAAGTTGTTAAATGAACCTAGAAAAATTGCCCGTAGTCTAGAATGTGATGGATGAATGGTAGAAAGTAATATAAAATAGGCTTTACAGGTCTCGGCGCAGTTAGAGGACTCAGAAGTGGAGAAGTTGAAGCTTTCAAGTAAAGGGGACTCGTGAAAGCTAGAATACGCTCTGTAGAGTTGGCGACAAATATATTTGCAGGAGAATTGGAAAGGTGAGGAGGTTGCAATGATAAAGAGGTGCAGAGCAGTAGGAAAGAATATAAGATGGGTCTTGTGAAGCTGCTCATGTTTCTCGAAGAAAACTGAAGGTGAGAAGAACATGAAAGCATGCTTTACTCTCACAAATGCCTATATTAAAGAACTCTCAATTTACTGCTCTAACTTTCGGCACATAGTTTCGAACCTAAAGGTAAGTTGTTTCATGCCACTGTTTTCCTGCCCCGTGAGCATCGCTATCTCAGTCATTTCACGTCAGAGAGGCAAAGTCGTTATAAATTAGCTGTCTGTGAAACGTTTTTGTTATTAGAGATAGTCCGGAACCCGGTCTGAGCTTTACATCGTGTCGCTGCAAGGGTTTACAAACCACGTCCTCCCATGTATCCTAAAGACCATCCTATCCATCCTAAAGAATTTTCCATTCATTCCAAAGACCTTCCGACCATATGGAAGATTATCAACACAAAAGGCACTTATAAACGAGGAAAGAAATCTTCTAGGCAGTTAGCTCATACCCAATACTCGTCAGAAGCAGCACCAAATTAGCCACGTAGAAAATGATGCACAAAGAGTATATAAGAGGCGGCAGGACGAACGGGTTGCCAACAAGAATGTAGGACGCGAAGATGGGCCCTCACCACACCGAGTAATGCCTATGATGAAGTGTGAGAATATTGCTGGAGAGATGACTCAACCTACCGACCAATGCCACCTTCAATCACCAGAAGACGTGACGGGTCTTCTACATATCCCGAGTCGAGGCTCGCGGGAAATGGGAGCTATAGATCTTGTCCACGACAGGCTGTGCGGTGATCATGCGACCTCCGAAGAAGCGCCCATTCAATCCCAGGATTGCGTTCTCGCCACCCTGAACGCGGTCAAACTTGACATAGATGTCGCCAGGCGTGTTCTGATCAACGGCTAGGTGGACAACGTGACCATATTTGGCCTCACATTCAGTGCGGACGTCATCCTCCAACTCTTTGATCCAGGCATCTCCCTCTTCCCTAGGTGACTTATTAGAGCTGAAATATATAAGGTTCTGTATGCGTACATACTCATTAGGATCGAACATGTTCTTTAGGACGACGCAGCGACTGGCCTGGCTCACGTTGGCCGCTAAGGCCTTAACCTCTGTACGAGGCTTGGGCACTTGAGCCTTGCCATTAGCATTGGCGGTGGTAGGCTCGTCGGTCCTAGCCAGTTTCCGCATGAGCGCGTCTCGGCTGTAATTGTTGAAGTTGACCCCAGCGACGTCAGTGTCATCAAGAGCACTTGCACCACCTGCACCTTTGTCGTTGTCGCGACCACCAGCGCGGTCGAAGTTGCCGCCTGCGCCGCCGGCATGTGCTCCACGGCCGCCATGACCCGAGAACGCAGAGCCCTGAAACGCAGGTTGGTTTTGTCCCTGGAATCTCTGTAGGAGATTTGCAGTCGACTCTGGAGTAAACTTATCGTTGCCCAAGCCCACACGAATCGGGCGGCCTGCTAGGTCAAAACCATTCATCTTCTCCAAGGCCTCCTTCGCTTGGTTTGGATCACGGAACCTGAAACTTGAAGTTAGTACAGATCAATCTGCGAGGAATAGGCGACTCACTGAACGAATCCATATCCTCGGCTTCGGCCTTGTTCCTCCTTCTGGAGCTGCACAAATTCTAGTTCGCCGAAAGGCTCGAACACATTCTGTAGGTCACTCTCAGTAATGCTGAAGTGGATATTGCCGACATAAAGCCTATGGAAAGGAACGCCACTAGCAGCGTTGCTGCTACCATCTGCAGTACGAGAGAGACGATTTTTCTCAGCTTCGGTAAGCTGAGCAATAATAGGAATGCCCAAAAGCTTCTGTCCCGTGAGTTGGATCGCAAGAGGTACAGATTCTTCATCCCGGAACTCGACATAGCCAACACTATAAGGAAGTTAGTTGTTGAGACATCAGAAGTGTAGAAAAACGAAAGTACCCTTTAGAGCGACCCGACACTCTGTCCTTGACAATCTGAGCGTCTTTTACGGGGCCAACTTTGCTGAAGAATTCAGCAAGATCTTTCGTGCGCAGGCGAGCAGCAAGTTGCTGGACAAAAACAGTTCGTCGGTCGCGTTCATCTTCGGTGAGTTGTATTTCCGGTGATTTTCCGTTTTTCTTCTCTGGCGGTGGGGTCCTGCGTCTGTTGTCTCGGCCACGGCCACCACGGCCACCGTAGCCCCGATCACGTTCTCTGTCTCGATCGTCGTCTCTGTCGCGACGGTTGCCGCGAGTTGGTCGGTAATATCTGTCTCCGTCAGGTGAGTGAGACCGTGAACGAGCACGCCCTCCGCCTCTGTAAAAGTCTCCTCCAGACCTGTATTCGTCGGCGTCTGCAGAATCTCGGTGGCGGTCACGGCGTCGGCGGCGGTCGCTATCTGGCGTTCGAGTCCTATGCCTGGATTTATGAGATCCGTGAACGCTACCTTTCTCACTTGTTGGTGATTTCATTTCATCGTCACCGTCTTTATCGCGACGCGAGCGTTCGCGGCTTCGATATCTTCGCTTCCTATCACGGTCGCGGCTGCTGTCACGCGGACGGTCTCGCTCACGGTCGCGGCGGTCATTCTTATCAGGACGGCGCTTGTCAGTAGCGCGACTCTCTTCGACAGGTTCGGGTGGGCCAGTGTAGCCGTTAGCAGTAGACTCTAGCAGAGCCTCGACATCGATGGGACCTGAAGTCATCTTGTTGGTAGGGAGAATGTGACGTCGGGTCAGTTGAAGAAAATTGGTCACTGCCTCAAAAGTCAGAGTCGGCGAAGCGGTCGAGCGAGTGGGCGAGTGAACCCTTTAGCGTTGCCAGTAGATCCGAAGCTGAGAGCAGGCTGGACGTATGTCAGACGCACAACTAAGTGCTGGATGACTGTAGAAGCTACTATTGAATGTTGAAGAAGAAGTTGATGTTGAGCAAGATGTTGTGGGTGAGGTGGTGAGGTGAGGAGGTGAGGAAGTGAAGATAGATGAACGCGGAAGCAGGCGATGCACCGGCGGTAATCGGCACTAGCCCCACTTACGGAATAGTGCATCACGTGTTGCCACCTTTCTCGAACGGAAGGTCTGCGCAGGTGCTAATTGTTGCCTCGGCGGGATGCATGTGAATAGGTGAACGTTGTTGACTCAGGAAAATTACCAATCAATGACCACTGGCGCTGGGTAAAGTCGGCAATGAATAAATTCAGAAATATGCTCAAGATGATTCTTGCGAACATTATGTACTGCATCTTGCGGCAATGCTCCATCAATTACATATAATGCTATGACCTGGATTGAGTTGTGAGACAGCCCCACCAATACCACACCCATACCCATACCCAAAACAACGACAGATGGACCTGTATTCAGCAATTATTACATAGCTCGCCACTTGAACGCCGTGGATATCAAGGTCCCAAATTCAACAGTGATGCTTCAAGCCGCCTTTACGACCTTGGGCGGGGGCATCTGTATCTCGGTCTTGAACACCCAGTCCCAGAAGCGGCTAGTGACCCCGAAACCATTCTGGTAGTCAGCGAAGTGGTGCGCGAGATGGTACTTCTTGAGCTCGCGGTACCAGGCAGGGAGGCTGCAACTGTTGTTAGTGGATATGGTCTGAAGGATCAGGTTAATAGTACTCACTTTCGATGATGGAGGAAGTAATGCGTAAGGTCATAGCATATGTAGCCAAAGATGCCTCCACTGAAGACAGCTGTGGCTGCATACCAATTGTATGCAAATATTATATGGGCCAGCTTCCAAAATGGAGTAGCCAGGGCTAAAAAGAGCGTAGGGGGCATGACCAGACGGTACTTGTCCATAGGGAGATAGTGATGGATACCGTGAAGAATAAAATGCAATGTTATGCCGACTCGATTGTCGGGAAGGTAGCTAGATACGGATCAGTATTGGTAGACGCAGCAGACTCCATTGGTAACTCACTAGTCGAGGTGGAAAAGGAAGCGATGCAGAATGTACTCGACAAGTGTCCATAGAAATAGCCCAAGGCACCAGTATGCTCCAGCCTCTGGCGCGCTGGAGAGATTCTGGAAGCCCAAAAACGTTCCATAGAGGACAGGCGGCAGCCATACAGTTGGGATTACCCACCAAGGCGTCTTGCTCAAGGGTTCAAGGAAGTTTCCAAACAACGGCGCCGAGTCTCCTCCCCTATAGTGGCGCGGGCGATGGACCTGCTCAAGATAGAAATCCTTTTTAAACCCGCCATTCCATACTTGCAAGAACAGCGGCCGGTTCAGGTCCAGGAACTTGTATACGCGGTAATCAGATGCGGCATCCGTCTCCTTCGACAAGTCTTCTTCCGATGACATGCCAGTGGCGGCATAGATCGGCTTCTGCGGAGCCCCATTCGTTGTGCTATTCGTCTTGAGCTCCTGCAGCCCTTCCGTCGAGGTTGACAAAGGAACAATCTCAGAAGGCTTTTGGCTCTGCGTAATGGTATCCACGACTTTTTCGGTCACCACGAAGCCCACAAGATGTTCGTCCAGAATCTCATACGCGGTCTCCGAGTGCGTATGTGACATCTCATCCCTCATTATTTTCCCGACATCCTGTCCACCATGCTCGAGGATGAGGTCGCTGCCACCGGGGTGGTCGTTGAGGAAATCCGTAACATCGTAAACTTTGGTGCCTATGGTAACATAGCACGATTGAGAGGTATTCCTGGACTTGACATCTGCAATAGCGATTGTAGGCAGCGTTCTGGCGGGCATGGTAGTAAGCAATTTGAGGCGGATGTTAAAGGAGGGACAGAAGCAAAACGCTGCTAGAGGTTTCGTCGCGTGCGGAAGGCGCGGAAGCGATGCGCGACGGAAGGCGAGAAGCAAGTAGTTTAGTATAAAGGAGAGGTCAGAAGAGCCGACGGATAGCACTCGTAGATCAAAGTGGTGGAATGTGTTAACCACACGGTTGTGGCGAGACGTCTGGTTTCCGCGACATCACCAGCCCCAATTCTTTTGCATCATCACCTGTCTAAAAGGGGCAGATTAATTGCGCTTGCGTCGATTGGCTAGACGCGAGCCTGCGATATAGGGGATATTACTGTAACTTCCCAGGACATTTTCCACGACTGTATTCGATGTACCTACATTAGGACTTTGCAGCGGCTTTTTGAATCCTATTGCGAATGGATGAAGTCTAGAACATATGTGCGCCAGTAGGTAACTCCGTAGCGCTGCGCAGGCAAACACAGTGAATTAAATACAGTTATAATTCCTATAAGGTTGTGATTTCTTGAGCACTCCTCCCTCCTCAGAAATGTGATTTAAAATCTTCGTTGGAACCCCTGATTTGCATGCTGCAGCAAAAATGACGATGGTGTTGCATTGTGAAAGGATCATTTATTTCCACCTACGTAGAGAACTAGCCTACCTTGTACAAATAGTTTGTAATTGAAAACCAGCCCTTCATCGCCGGACAAACCGCGTAACATATCACCAATATTGACCGAAATGCTTCCCTGTTGCTTCATTCTTCCGAGGCTTCCTAGCCACCCTAGCGGAACCTGCAGCCTCAGTCGCAGCTCTTCTCCTTTGCACTCCCCACCTTCTTAGGCACAACGTCTTTCTCTAAACCCTGCCCTCTAGCACGATCCCCAGTCTGAACAACCGCGTGCGTCTCCAGCATCACCAGCTAGTCGATCCCTAATCAAATCCATTTCCTCGTCACATCCTGAAACTCATGTCTTCTGTCTCCGAAAAGGTGCAACCGCCATCATATCACCCATTTTTGTCCAACTTCTCTTCGACCTCGAGAATCTTGGATGCTATCTGGTTTCCAGGATTCAGCTTGTAGATGCGCTTTAGCAGCCGCTTTGGCGATGGTGAGGGAGGTGTAGACGCCTGGAACGACGGCAAGGCGGCCTTTGCAGTTGGTGTTGTGGTTAAGGCCTTTGCAGATGATGATGTAGACGTGGGCTTTGGGCTTCTAGACGGCATGTTTGTAGGCTAGGTTTGAGAAGAAGGTTCGTATTGATTAAAGATGTCGGTAGAGTGTGAAGGCAGGGGATAGAATGAAATAGGTTGAGGCTCCTTTTTACAAACGCTGGAAATAAGAAGAAAATTAGACATTATCCATCAGAAGCTTCGGTTGTGCGTTATCATATGATTGAAGAGTGTTTGACAGCGTCGAGTTGTGAGCTCAGCCATCGATTGGTACAGTACACAACTTATTTCTAGCCAGAGAGACTCACCAGAACGGTACGCCCAGAACAACCAGATGGAATCCGGTTTTGGTCGCATCTAATAGCAAACTTTCCTATTAAGCAAATTTTATTGGGGATCTCGTGATGCTCTTATGCTCCTTGCCAGATGATGTGTGATTTGGTGTTCAGACATCTCAAAGCCTCGAGAGCTGTTTGTTTGCCCTCGCGACACTCCATTCCGACTTCATACAGATTAAATACCATGAGGATCAAGCCAACGATGAAGACTACCCCCACGAGTGCCTGGGTTTCATATTTAAGAAGTGGTAGGCGGACCAAGTCACGAAACATATGAATAGCCGTATAATTTAATCTCTCGAGGAATGATTGGAATTACTAAAAAGTTGCGTAGAGCAGCACAAGACGCCGATGCATTAGTTGAGAGAGCGAATGCGAATCTGTTATGGTTCTTGCTGCCTTGATGGCTTTTGTGCAACCACTCGGTGAGACTTGAGTTATTTCCTTCCCCCCTTCCCCTTTTCAAATTCTTAAATATTGTTGAAATGCATCCGATCTCCAAATAGTGTCGTAAAGAATGCATTCGCAAATGACCATCTCGGCGTAATGGTTGCCCCTCACAACGAAGCTATTCTTTTCACCGCCTCCAAACAACAAAGATTCCCGAAACAATAATTGTCCACATATCACCGGCGCACTGCGCCCTCCAGCATCGTCAAATCCGTTCGAATATTACTTTCGCACACACATTCACTCTCTCAGAAATCTCTGTCGCACAAATAGCACGCTCTCTCATCCCCCCCCCAGCGAACACGCACAAGCACGAGGATGACAACCATCCACACAAGCCCGCCGGCTGGCCCTCCCTTCTCCATCTACCCCAACAGCATCTCCAGCCCCGCCTACGATGACGACGGCGACGGCAATGGCGACGGCGACACCTCATTCGGCTCCTCCACTCACCCCGACGACCCCATCGCCAGCATCGAGCTCCACTACTCGACATCCCCCTCCCCCCTCTCCTCCCGCCGCACCTCTGCCCTCACAACCACAAGCCTAATCTCCGAGCTTCCTTCTGAACTTAGCATAACCTCAAAGCCGCATTCCTCCCATGGCGGCGAGCCGCGCTTCACGCCCATGAAAGAGCGGCCGCCTTTCCGCAACCCGTCCAGCGTGCGGGCGCTGCAGATGGCGAGCCCGCCGCCTTTCTCGGAGGCATTTGGGTCGCCGAGGGGAGGGGGGGGAGGAGGAGTGAAGGGGCTGTATAAGTTGGATACGCCGTCGAGGAGGTCGGAGACACCGAGTAGACACTCGCACCGCTCCGGGAGTGTGAAGGCACATACACCGACCCCGTCGCGGCAGCATTCTCATCAGTCGCAGCATCCTCAGCAACCACAGCAACAACACTATCCGCTCGTTCTTCTCCATGTAACTCTCCTACCCCTAAACATTGCCTACACCGCTACCACCCTCGCGGCCGTGCTGCCAGCGTGGCTGGGGCAGAATTTCCGCTTGTTGGAGGAACGGTTCCAGGATGCTGTGCTTATGCAAAGGGGTTTATTAATACCGCATCCGAAGGAGGAATACGATTTACTTGAGGAGAGGCTGTTGGAGAGTTTGGAGCTGCAGATGCCGAGGGTGTTGAAGTGTGGGCATTTTACTGGCGGTCACGATCGTGACGAGGAAGAAGATGGGGGTGATGATGAGGAGAAGGAGGTGGACAGTGACACCGAGGCGTATGGGACAGGGCGCGGGAGCAGGATGAGTGGCGGCACGATCACGGCAGAGGATGAGAGCACCGACTGTCGCGACTTTCGGCTCGAGGACGGTCAGGATATTGATGCGAGTGTGTGCGCAGACTGCCACCGCCCAGTTAAGAAGCCAGGAACGGGTGCTGGTCACGGATTCAAGAAGTGGGAGATCAAGATTTATGCCGCGAACGGCCTCATGCGAGCGGGGGCGTGGGCAGCGGCTTGGAGCGAGATGGAGAGGGTGGATGTGGAGATTTCTCCCTGGATTCCGCAGGATATACGGAAGGCATTGGAGGCAAGGAAGGAGGAGGAGGCAAGGGAGGAGGAGACGGAGAGGAGGAGGGTGGTGGAGGTCGAGGAGAAGAGGAGGATTGAGGCCAAGGCAGAGGCGGAGGCGGCGGCTGCTGTCGTTGCTGAGCAGATGCGTGTCGAGGAGTTGAAGAGACAGGAGGACTTGAAGAGGATGGAAGAATCTAAGAGGCAGGAGGAAGTGAAGAGGCAGGAGGAAGCGAAGAGGCAGGAGGAAGTGAAGAGGCAGGAGGAAGCGAAGAGACAGGAGCTGAAAGCTGCCAAACCAGTCCAGCAGCCATCGTCGGTTACTGAGACGGCAACATTCGAGCCACGGTCGACATTACGGAGTAGGACGTCACGAACATCACCGCCGCGTGAACACGTCAAGGAGATCCCTTTGACAACTCTCCTCACGAACTACATCTACCTCCTCGCTCAAGACCGGCGCAACATCGCTATAGCCATCCTTAGTGCCTTTGTCCTCTTCCTCTCCTTCCACATGGGCCCCGCTAGCCCCGCGGTGGTACCGCACGCAGGAGGCGGCATACTCCCAGAAGACACCCTCCGCCAATGCTCACCCACTTCCATAATCCTCACCACCACTGCAACCTCCACAGCCACCATAACGCAGCTCGAATCCCGGCTCCCAACCCAGAGCTCCACCTCAACCTCCCTCGCTATCATCAGCAATTTGTCAGCGCCACCACCCCACCCCTCTCAAGCAGACGTCTCAGAGCCCCTTGCCGATCCCTCGCCGTCGATCAATCGTCCCACTATCAAAAAAGAATCAGATCCCCCTATCATATCCATATCTGAAACATCTGAAACCATGACGCCATCGACCTCCCACCCTCCTCGTGCTGAGATAAGCATTGCAATCCCAGGCTCGGCTGCATATGTGGCCCCTGAGCTTACCGCAGATGCGCTTGCGGCTCTGCCGGAAGAGGCGGGAGGCGTCGACGATCATGCCAATACCCGATCTGAGCCCAACAGCAGCAACCTTGGCGCTGATAACGCTGGAGCCATTGCTAGTGCCGGTGCGGAGGTTTCAGGGTCCTTGAACCAGAAGGACGAGGAGCGCGTGGAGTCAGGTAGAGTTGGAGAATAAACTAGGAGTAGTGGCAAGGGAGCGAACACCTCCGGCTGAAGGTAATGGCGTGGGTCACCACTGTGTGACGATGAACTTGATGACGGATATGTCTGCTGTATCGAGCAATTTTTGGGCTTTAGACCATTTGTGGTTTACGCTGTTTTTGGGGTTTCTGTTGATACGGATTGACAGCGTTCTTAGCGTTTGTTTGAGAGTGCGGTGTGATGATGGATGAGATGTCTCTTGCAGTTGGTCGTGCTGGAATGGAAGCGTCAGAGCTTTTAAGTAATCATATCCTAGCACTAACGAAGCAAACGGAACGTTTCTACTGTCAGTCGGTCGGTCGGTCGGTCGGCCAGTGCGGTGACATACTTTTTGCTTTTGCTGTCGATTGCTTTGTCGACGACACGTCGAAGCATCGGGTTCAAAGATTTTTCATCAACACAATGATGCCAGTCGAGCCTCCTACGCTCTCTTCGGGAGACCTTCCTCGCGGTAAGTGACCCCATATTCGCATCATCCAGAGAGCCGACCAGTCTAGCGTCGGCCCGTTTCGGGCATGCCTGCGGGGACGCGAGCAACAGCCATCTCTCACCACCCATCCGATCCGGTTACCGCATTAGGAAGGGATTTGTCTGTCTCCCCGTGGATTGCGGAGGAGCTTGGTTCAAGGGCTGCTGGAAGGCTTTCCCGCCGCCTCCCAGCCCGATACCCGCTCGTTTGTGAGAGCTCGATGTTTCCAAGGATGTTGATTTTTTGAGTGAGACCGTTCGATAGGCGGCCGTTTCCCGCCAGTTCCTGAATCAAAGCCATGAGAAACAACATGTGCGGGTGGACGATAGAATGGATGCCCCGAGCCGTCTTCTCATGCCCTCGGAGGTCCTTTAATGTGTTTCATCCATGTCCTTTCGCTGTTTTCATGCATCCCTAGTATTCCATCGGCAGAGTAGTTTGTCCCAATTCCGGAGTGGTCATCTGTCTAGCCCAGGTATTGTAGGTAGTACGATCTCTCATCGCGAGTGCTGAAACAAAAATGCTTTCCCATAATCCATAATCTCCATTTTTTGAATACCTCAATCCTAAAACCGCCCATGGAAAAAATGCTTTTGAGATTCCCAGGAGTCTTAGCGCAGGCCGTTCCCGCTCTAATATATAATACAATTCCCAGGAATAAAAATTTACAATCTCCTCACAGTAAATGATCAACTCCCTCCACACCATTCCTTCTAAGTATCCATCTCATCAGCCCCAGCCCCTTTCCTCGACCTCTCCTCAATCCTCCCCCTCGTCTTTCCCTTCGCCTCCTCAACCCACTTCTCATATGCCCCCTCTCCCTCTCTTAACTTCGCCTTAACAACACCCTTCATAAGTTCTCCCACAAACCCGACGAAATTATGCCGCCGGAGCGCATTCTCCCACTGCCACGCCGTCCGCTTCTGCTCTTCACGGTGCAGCCACTCGAAGTCTCCGATTTCCCTAGCTCGTATGCGCAAGTCCTGTACCATTGCGATCAAATTGAACCGGATTTCGTTGGCGGGGTAGCGTTCGATGCGGCGTTGGAGGACGGGGATGACCTTGTCAGGGAACTCGGAGGAGGTGCAGGGCCCGTGGGAGATGGGGGCGGGTTGGAGGCCATCGAGTTCGTAGAGGATGCCGTTTATAGGGGAGTACTAGATATTTCAGTTTCTGGGGTGGCCTCATGGAGAAGAAAGGTAATATACGGCAATGAAGTGGTAGACATCGTCGTCTTCTGTGGCAGCCCGCTGTGTCTCATCTATGAATGGCGACGATCTGGCGAACGAGTTGTGGACATCCCGAATGAGCTCCGAGTTTGTGAGAGCGTCGCCGCGTAGCTAATCATGTCGATGTAGAGTTAGCATTTACCATTCCTCAGAAACACACGGCAGCCTCTCATGGAAGAAATCTCACATCGGACGGGAAAGCTGTCGTGAACTCCTTAAACTCCCTCAACGGCTCTCCAATATCAACTTCGCCATCCTTATTCAACAACACGCTCAGCAGCGCCTGTGTCCCGCACGCATTCTGGATCGTCTGAGCAGCGAAAAAGAGATTTTCGGCAGCATCGTAATCGAACGTGCCGTCCTTGGGCACATCAGTCCGCTTCTCACCGGTGGGATACTTGAATAGGAAGATGACGCCGTATACAGGACTGTTTTTCCTCGCGGCACCGTGGTCAGTGAGCTGATCCGGTGAGACACGAAGCAATTTGATATGTTCCTGGAAACAGGGATATACCTTTGTTGTCGGAGCAGCTCCGGGTCGAGGGATATCAGCTCTTCGAACTGGACGTCCTTGGCACCGAGGTTCTGCAGCAGGTAGGTGAAGACGCCCTAGATGGTGGGGAGCGCAAGTTAGAAGCATACGTCGGCAAGGTCGGAGGGGAGCCTGGTGGCGCACAAACCGCGTCTGACTCGATGGTGTTCCACCCTCCTGACATTGTGGTCGGCGATGTTTGGTTTGATGCAGTGACAGGTTAGTTCACTGGTTGTGGATATTGGAGTGGGCGGTGCAGGAAGGGATGGGGTAAGCGGGTGGTTGAGGCACAAGCATGGAAGAAAGCATGGAAAGCATGGAACAATGCCCAGGTGGGAAGCATTTCCGGTCGTGTTGGAGCTCTGACCACGGTGGAAAAAAGCAACAGCCACTGACGAATCGGAGGAATTCGGGCCGGAATGGCGGGCATTACAGTCCAAGAAAGTTATCGGAACACGGCTATATTAACCAACGAAACTCAAGCGCAGCGAGGACAAGGGGGTTTGCGGGAGAATTGCCTATAATAATGGGACACTTATTCAAATATGCTTTGCACCTTACTATTTTATTTCATTATTATTTTATATAAAATATTGAAACCTCCATCCTCACTGCGTTCGCGTGTTGGAAGACTTTCTTGGCCTGTGACCGGATGGGGAAGTCGGCGAAGCCCCCGTCTGATTAATTACATTTGATTAATTACATCTGATTAATTACATCTGATTAATTACATCTGATTATTTTCATGCCGGCAGCTTTTGATTCACCTGCATTACAGCCGCCTGGCCGTGACATTGCGTAACAATACACAACAATAACCTGTGTCACAGAACTCCCGGATTGCAGCCAGCAACCGACGCCCGTTTCGATGGTGTTGCAACCGGTCACTCCGGTCAACACCGGTGAGGTTTACTGCAATAGGTATCCAGATCTCACGGCGTCAGTTCCCGCCGATTCATCTGCCTTGGCCGTCTCTACTCTGACAAACTCCAACGCTCGAGCCAAGACGCTTTCCAGAGCTTTTCCAGCAAGCGCCATCCAGCGCCACGTGAGCGTTCTAAATTTTAACTGTCAGGGAATTTACTAACACTTTCTTACATTTCCATTCCACAAAACCACCCCATCTGTGCGTGATGCGTCATGCCTGTCAGTCCATCCTCCATTTATTTTCAGCTACAAAAAAGTCTCTTGTTACAATTCACCAATCACCAATAATTCTAGACCAGTCCGAAGCTATTCTCTCTCTCTCCTCTCTCCCTTCTCTCCCACTCTCTCTATATTTCTATCTCTCTTGCGTCTCCCCATCCACTGCCACGTTATGCCTCAAAACTTCGCAATGGTGTGATGTTTGATGCTGTCATTCATTCCCCCCTTCCTAACCGGAGAACAACCATACGCTGCAACGCTACAAAGCCACCAGCGCCGTAGTATGCATGACATTTCTCGCTTGCCCCCATGCATTCCTCTGTTTCCAAATCACTGTAAATAGCTAGCATCCATGCATAAGAGTCCTGTCCTCTCTGTCGCGCCCGAAATGTACCGGCGGCGCCGCGGAGCCTCAACCGGTAAAATGGTCCCAAAAAAAAAAAAAAAAAAAAAAAAATTCCGAACTCAGCTAATAGAAACACAAGTATAGTGACACAAAGGCGAAGCGAAGGACTTGAATGGAAGAAAAAGAGCCGAAGAACTAAAGTCACGTCGCTGAGAAATATCGTTAGGTCGTAACAAGTGGCAACGAAGAACGAAGATGAATCGTGGCGACGAGGATGAGTCGCGGCGACGAAGTTGGGTAGTGAATGCGTGGTTATCGGCAGGGCGGTTAAATGAGGCCTTGGCCATGTGGTATTCGATATGGTGATGGTTTATATTCGTGCTGGTGCTCATGTGCTAGCCTGGCGACCCTTGCCCTTGTCGTTCGGAGAAATGGGTGAAGGCTGAGGTCGAGGTTGTTGCTCCCTGGACACATGATCGTTCAGCCTCTTTTCCTGTCATGTCCAGACGGTGGGAGTGGCCACGAACCCGCTGGGATAGCCCATAGGCATTCCAAAACTGAATACACTCTCCTCCTGCACGTAGGGTAGCGGTGGTGCAGGGGATCCCAGAGGCGATACGTAGCTACTCCCACCACTGAATCCATCCACTGCCGTCCGCGGCACTTCGAGGTAAGGTGATGTCTGTCCAGACACAATCCCGCTTGGCACAAAACTCAGAGGCGACGGGGCAAACGCTGGACTGAGGCTAGCCCCGTAGCTGTACTGCGCAATTTGATTCTCGAGATCTAGGTTAATCGTCTCTAGACCGTAAGGGCTTTGTTGGACCGTTTCAATCTCCTCAGCCTGTTGTCTAGCCCATTCTCTCCTGGTTTGGTACGTGGATGCCGTGTCTCGAGGGAAGTCCATCATCAGAACCGCCGCTTGGGTGGGCTGGCTATAGCTCTGTGTAGATTGAAGTGTGCCTACGATTCGAATGATCTCTTCTAATGGGGGGAGAGCCAGGTTGGCGCAGAAGGCGGCTCCGACATCGGGGAACATTGGCTCCAACGCCAGAGCTGTCGCATAAAAATGGGCAAGGACCAGAAGAACTGTAACATCTCCTCGTCTGGCAGCCAGGAGAGAAATCGGGACCCAGAACAACCATTTTCGTAACGCGTAGAGAAGGCTAAACTGTTCTTCGGACATCTGCGGTGAGCTCGATGCTCTTAAGCGGTCTATGTAGCCTTTGAGTTGGTCGACCCATTTGCCTTCTTGGTCGTAGCGTGTCAAATAGGGATTAAGTCGTTGCAAGGAGCTCTGGATGAGCTGGATGATGCCTAGATGCTCCCTCCGAGACTCTTGCGTAACAAGCGTCCCAGCTGGGTTCATGTAGCTCTTGTTAGGAGCCGCACCTTGTTCGGCAATGTAATCAGCGAACAGGGACTCATGTCTCCATGGTTGCATAGCGCTGATGACCTGCGACAAGATTTAGTTGGGTTGAATGATGATATAGAATGAAACAACGCACAGTCTTCGTTCCAGTTACAAGAGAGGCCCATCCTCGCCTGTGTGCCATCAGTCAGCTTGGATCATCAGAACGAGAGGCGACAGATTACTGAAACTTACCAATCCGTAGCCTGCCATGCGAGCAGTAAAGACGATGCGAGAACTGCGTCAGAGTTGACTTTGGAGAAGTTGGCAATGCCTTCGTGCAGGCCTTTTAGAGCAACACCTCCATGCTGGAACGCGAGATTTCGCGTCTCGGTAGACTGCGATATCCAGGCAAGGTGCGATGCCGAGAATGCTAGAATAGAGTGCATCACAAAAGGGTGCGATGAAGCGACGCTCAGGAACCTGGAGGTGTCCGTTAATGTCGCCACAGCCGAATACGAAAGCCAACGGTCGGTAACTAAAAGGCTTACTTTGGCATGAGGTCTGCCCAAACAGTGAGTTTGGACGTTCTGTTGCGAAACATTTCATTCGAAATTGAGGAGAGGTGATGGATTAGCCGGAGGTCTGTTTTGGAATAGGCGCGCCATTGAGGCTGGGGATAAACTCTGAGCTCAGGGAAAGGAAAGTCTCCCGTCTGTTGCCAGAGATCAATGGTGGCCTCGATTTCTGGAGTCCAGAGGAGATTAGGTTGCTGAGGAGACTTGGGACTCTCTGGTGCGGTTGCAGTCGGACTGTCCATGTAGTCACAGCGAACTTGGTGCTTGGTGCAGTTGCGGCTAAATCTTTAAATCAGCCTGAACGAAGAGGAATGACGAGAAAAAAAAAAACAATGCTCCTCTTGTCTTGACATTCTACTTACCACTGCGGGAACGTCTCGTCACATCTGATGTGCCGTTTCTTGCAAGTCTTGCATCCCTTCCGGGACTTGGTATGGCTGCGCCGCGAGGGTCCTCCTCCAGGACCCGCCATTAGGTCAAAACCTTGAATTTTTCCGATGAGAAGTGGTAAGTTTGATCTGACGTTTAAAACCGCTGTTGATCGAGTCTCTTTCTCAACTTTAACAACAGCTAGCAAGGGAGGAAGGGGGACAAGTAATCTGGCGGGGGGCTGAGCAGAAGGCTTGCAGATCTCGTGGGAGGAAAGAAAGATAACGGGCGGAGGGTGGCCGCGGGAATCGATGACTAAAATGGCAGAGGTTGGGAGTAGAAGTGAAGCTTTGTTGCTTTAATAGCGTGGGCTTGTTCTGACTTGGGAAATTGTAGGGCTGAAATAATATGGGATGCTGTGAACGCTTTGGGAGTCACGAACAACGGTAAAACGAGCGTGACGGCGGAAAGCAAAGCGAGTGTATGGTGTCTCCCCTGCAGGAATCTGCAGCTTGGACAAGGCTGTGAGTTTAAAGGTTGCTCACGGATCCACCAGATTGAGTGATGGAAGTAGAGTGACTATGAGAGAGGGCCGGCAGGGTAGGCCTGCTCACGGCGGGATGCTACAAATAGCACCCTGGGCCCCAGTAATGAGCAGCAGCCCAGCTATGAGGCTATGACCCGATGTCGCCTAGCAGGGCCGTGGAGAAGGTCTGCGGGAGCTTGAGCACATCAGGAGTTGATTCAGAGCACGCTCTTATTCCTCGTATGACATAGCCCCCCGTGTAAACTCCCGTGGGAGATCAAGCTCTTTCCAGGCCCATGGTCAGTATCTTGAGATACTTCTTGTAAGTCCCCGCCAATGCGCCCGAATGTTCTTCCCGCCAATGTCCTGCAAAGTGAATGTATTAGTAGGCCAAGAAGGGCTGGCTTTCCCTTAGCTGCCCCTAGCTGCTGCCTCCCTAGCTGTCTCACAACATCAGTTTATTGCCTACTGTCTCTCCCCAGCCGTGGCGTTTCCCCCCCTCAATCTTGACCCGCTTGGGCATGTCGAGACGTTTAGGCTTGCTCCCGGCCCTCACCTGCTCGGCATGCGCTAGAGGCCGCCACATTTCGCTGCGTTCCGAGAGACCGCCTGTTCCGCCCTTCATTCGTTGTTAATGTGCCCAGAGCTGGATGAGCCCTGGGCGGAGGGAACGGGCTGTTTGGTGCCCCCGACTCCGACCACTAGCACTGAGCACCACGGGCCATGCAAATGAGCGGTGCCTCTGCTGCTGCTACTGCTGGGTGCTGGGTGCTGGGTTGGCACCTTGACAGGCAGAAACAATAGGTAGACAGGCAAAGGTAGGCAGACCTGAGACCATCCATAATCGACAGAGACGCCGAAATGCAACGAGACCACAGAAAGAGTCTAACAGTCAGCCGCCCGAGCGCACCGCGGGTGATGTGGCCGCGTTCGATGGCACGTTAGCACCTAGCTTTTAAAGAGAGAGAAAGCGAGACAACAGCGATGCCTTTAGGAGGCCCACGGCCGGTGGGGGATCTGGCAAACGAGCAAATCATCGCGTAGTTGCAGTCGCAAAAGAATGCTTGATGGGGAGCTTGGGGAGGCACATTCGATCGCTAGAGGCTGGCATCAGTGGCATGGTCGGGGCTCAAAATCTGCTGGTGCTAATAATAGCTGGCCGATGCTGCGCCCTTCTGTGCACTTTGATTTCGCTCCGCAGTCACCGGACGAGACAAGAGGCCCGTCCGTCGACTCTGTCCCTCTTGTTGGACCTCTCCGTTTCTTTGATTGCGCTGATCGCGACCCGCACCCAATATGGATCTCTGTGACGAGCGCCGCCCTGGAGCTGAAGTAGGAAGCAGGGGAATTTAGAGGCAGCGGCTTCAAAGGCTGCGCACCCTGGGAGACTGCCAACCCCCCACTCACTATGCAGCTTCACGCGCAAATGCTGTTGCAGATAAAATTGCATCCGGCGCTGGAGGGGAATTGGCAGGCGGGAAGCAGCAGCGGGGATCTAGGAACTGGCGGAGCGGTGGACTGACTGCAGCGCTGCACATCACGCATACAAGAGTATCTGATAGACTTACTGGAGACTTACTGGAGACTTACTGGAGACTCATAAGAGTCAGTAGCCTCAGTAGTCATGCCGCCATAGGAGTTAAAGAGGCCTGGGGACTCGGAGCAAATGTGACGCTCGCAACACTAGCTTTTGGCGAACCGTCATCTGCACCATGGAACCGATCGGACCGCCGTCCGCGTATAAGGCTGAATTATGACGTTCATCGCGCGTGCTGGGGCTGATTTGAGCTTTCTCGGGATGGAACGAGGAACAAAGGAGATGAGCTGCGATGGCGTTGGACGAACAACCAATGGTAGCAGTGACATCGACCGAGGCAAGATGCGCTCGATGAGATGATGAGGGAGCCTTTGTAGGCAAGGTGGCATCAAAGCGGAGCGGGCAGCAGCAGGTGCAAGCGAAAGAAATATGTACGGAGTAGGTAGCAGGTTGACTAGTTATGGGGAGCCACGCAGGGACAAGTGTCACCGGCGTGGAGGTTGAAGTCGGTCAAAGGCAGGTGGTTATTTTTGGATATAAACTCAAGCATGGAGCAGCATCGAGCCAGGCCAGAGCAGGGCTGCCCCCAGAATGTACCTAGAATAATGCCTGGAATGTTCCTCGGCTAGGGGCTCCATTGGTAGCTAGACAGGCGGGTGAGAGGAGATGGGGAGCAGTTGGTTGGTATCCATGCCCCAGAAGCTGCCCAGCTGGCATGCCCATGCACCGCTCGGCCTTGGTGAAGGGGATGGGTGCAGTGTTGCTGTAGGGTTGGGGCGAATGACCCGGATCTGGCGTGCTTACTCGTACCCGCACTAGCACGCCAAGCCGGCCGATGTCTCCCTTCTGAAATAACCTTCACAGAAGTTAAACGTCTTTCCTGCGCGCCCTTGCAAGCTGCCGACATTACAAACAACACCTGAGCAAGGTACTCCACCCACCGCTCTCGCTACTGACCATAGTCAATGCGCTCCTTCGACTCTTGACCCGCGACGCCGGTCGACATACATCCGAAGCAGAATAATCAAGCGAATGGCCTGCTCCGCGCAGCTTCATGGAAATCCAGGGGCGCCTGTTGATGATCGCTTTTCTCCCTGCTCCCATGTCCCCAGTTCTTCAAGTGCATGTCGAGCCACGGAGGGGAACAGCATGCATCTTGGCAATCGCTCAATGAAACCCCGGCAAGGCAGATTCCAAGGTTGATTCGACGATACTGTAGCGTGGTAGTTCTGACCGTCGTCAACAACGGCTGCTGCTTCGCTCTTCTGGAAAAGCAGTGGGGCCACACCCGCCGACGGCTGCCCTCCCGACTCGCGATCCTGGGTCTCCCTCGCCGAGTTGAGGCACATACCAGGCCAGTGGGCAGATTGCCATAGTATTTATAGACCCACTCCCATGTCGTCCTCGTGCTCTAGAACGTGGCTGTCGAAAGCGGGTGCGAGGAGTGCGAAATAATAATCTCCTATCACTAGCACAGGCAGACATTGATCGGGAGGCCGAAACAGCAGCCGAACCCCCTCAATCTGTGCGTGGGATTAGCGTCTGCCTATCGTTCCTGACCCCAGACGCAAATGATCCCGCAGCAGGCAGCCATTCTTGGAATCCAGAAAAAAGAACAGACTCTTGAATCGTATCAAGTATCGCCTGAAACGAATTAATGAAATGGCAACGAACTCCTGACCCCATTGAAAGACGGCTACCTACAGCTATGTAATGGTTGCAAAACTGCAAAAACATGAACGCCCAGAAATGTGTCGGAGTGGAGCCGCTCGTAGCAATATACTAAGCAAGAGTGAGAAGCTTCCCAACCGACTGTCGACGAGATCGTCTTGGCTGAAAATGAACGCTGGAAATGTCTATAGATGCCTAAACCCGCCTGTTGCTGTCACTGTGCAAACCATCAAACGCTTACACCTGCTCTCGCCCAGTGTCACCGCGTTCGACCCATACCATCATTGCATCGTGCTCATACCCTCCATTGAAACTACGCCATATGCTCCAAACAAGTCCTAAAGAGAGAGAGGGAGAGAGAGAGAGAGGGAGAGGGAGAGAGAGACTATTCACAAGTTGTATACCTGTCGCAAATTCCGCTCTTTGTCTGGTGGTAAGTGGTGAAGGAATCCATCAAGATCAGGAATCATTTCTTTGTACCGAAGAAGAACCTGATGCAAAATGTTAGGTTTTTGTCCCTCCACACCGTACCGGGATTGTACTAACCTGTCGGAAAGTTGTAAGCAGTTCCTCTTCGGCCGGTCCCTGGATGAAGGTCTGGTCGGCGCTGGCCATCTCGAGGAAGAAATCCAGCAGGCACTGCTCCATAGCTGGAGGATTAGCGAGGATGATTTTCATGAACCCTTTGAGCGCGTGGCCCTTTTCGTCCGTCCACATAACATTTCTAATTGCTCGTATAAACGGGGGTGCAAAGGTCGCAAGATGTGGAGCTAGAGCCGCCGAAGAACCAATCCCAAGCCTTCCCAATGCAATCGCAGCATTCTCATTCAATGATTCCGGAACCTTGTCGTTGAACAATATAATTGCTAGTTTCTCCAACAGCTTCTCCACGTATGGAGCCATGCCTTCTCGCTGTCGCATAGCGATCTCACCAACGGACCAACAGGCGTTGTTGATAACAGAGTATCCAGTCTCTTCCGCATCGATCATCACCTGAGTGAGATCTAGTTGGGCAATTAGTATCTCAAGGATAGTTGGGAGATGAGGCTGAAGTTGCTGGAGAACATAAATGGCGCAGTCCCCAAGAAGGGCGTATGCAGACTGCCGCACGTCATTGTTGACATCCTTCATGCAGTAGGCTAATAAGTCAAATAGATTCGGCTGTGAGATTGCCACCAACTCTGCACTCTTTTGTTCGTCAAGAGCCTGAACAATTGCGCTGAGCAAATCGAGGCTTGTGACGAGGAAATCCTTCTCCGGCTGATCCATTGCTGGATTTGTACTCGCGACCCAGTTCTCTTCGAGGTTCTGGTGGATGATGTTGATGCATCTTGCGAATATGGGCTTTGAGAAGGGAGCGAAAGAGTCTCCAAGAGCTGTAGCGACGTAGGAAAGACACTCCAAAAGGGGAAACATTTCTCTCGACTGGTCAGATACTCTGTTCCACCGCTGTATGAGAGCTGGCATTAGGATGCTGACAAGTTCGGGTTTCGCTAGTGCAGGTCCAACATGTTCGGCGAGAGTTTGAACGCAATCGTAAAGTATAAACATGTTGCGGTCCTTATATTTTGCAAAGCAGTCAACAAATTGACGAACTATCACCGCGCAATAGTCTCTAAGTTGGACATTGGCCTTTTCTTCGAGGTTTGCGAATGCAGATGCGGCTGCTTCCTGAACCCGCTTGTTGTTGTCCAGCATCCGTTTTAGAATGCCATCCATCATAGGTTCGAAATGCTGCCGTTTCCCTGCTTGGTCGAGACGGGAGGCCCAGCCAGAATAACGACCGAGAGACCAACATGTAATCTGGCGGACAACGGGTTCAGGATCTTGGAGGAGCGTGATGAGATACTGGGTGAGAAGTGGCAAGTGGGGTTCCACGGCTAGCATACATCCATCAGCAATTGCACCCAATGCAAGTACCGCTGCCTCGCGATTCGGCCATTCCGCATGGTTGAGGTTATCCGTCAGATATGGTAGGGTGACGGCGAAGACGGGTTCGTGAAAAACCGAAGCCAGCACGTCCAGTGCTGCAGCCGAGCATTTGCGAAGATTCCACGATTCCTCTGGGTCCCCAATGCCATCGTCGTCATCATACTCCAGGAGTTCCCCCTCATCAAGATCGTCGTCATCATAACCTCCTCCAGAAACCGATTTCGCAGAACCGTTGAGGTTCGTGACGCCGGCATCTCCATTTGATGCGGCTAAGCGTGCAGCCCTGGAGGTGGCAAACATTGGCTTAATGTCCTCCTCCCTGTCATCCAGGTCTGCATCTTCGTCTCCCCCCTCTAATCGTAAGATATCATCTTCACTGTACACCATGCTCTCAAGTAGCACGGGAACAATTTTGGGAAGATAGGGTCCGAGGCAACCCCTGAGATTTTCGTCTTCTCCAACGCAGAGCCAGAATTCTGCGGCGTCCAAAGCGAGTTCGGTGTTATCAACGCTTCGCTGCTGAGAGACCATATAATCTACCAGCCCTTCCATGTGAGGCACAATTTTCTCAGGGGCAATATCTGCAATATGTATGAAGGACCGGCATACATGTTTCCGAACATCCTCGCTAGGATCGAGAGCAAGCTGGAAAAGCTGTTGCAGTAAGGCATCCAAATGTGACAGAATAGCGGTCGACTTCTCGGGGATGAAAAGGTTTATGCTAGCAAGTGCATGTGCTCTGACTTTCGCGATCGGACTTGTGGTGAACTCGAGAAGCTTGGGGAATAAAAAATTTAACGGCCGCTGACCTTGGTACTCTCGGTCTAGCTGGCGTTTGCTGTCCTCACAGATCTTCAGCAACGCGCTCATGGCCCCCTCTTGAGTTTGAGGCGAAACATTCCCGCTGCTATTGCTGACTAATAAAATCAGTTCCGAGAGAATCTGTGGCCAACCCATAATCCCCCCTTGTCGCACAACCTCGGTGATAACGTTTCCTGCATAGTTCCGGATCTGTGAATTCGGATCTTGCAGGCCAAGCAAGATGATAGATCGAATATATGTCTTTGTTGAATCGGATATCGTCTTGTATGAAGTTTTGATGTCGTTTTTGAGCATTATAGCAGCAGCGCTCCTTGCGGCATGGTAACTCTCAACCCCCATGTTGATTGCAGCCGGAGCCTGGTTGCTCGAGAACAGATACGCGAGATAATTGTCGATGTCGGGTGACCCTTTGGCTTGTTTGAGCATCTGGAGGACCAAGCAGCTGTCAGCAAAGAAATAATCTTGTAGGGCCACCTAGCAAACACGACGGGAAGGAAAGGCTACTGACCAGTTCCGCGTTTTTCTGGGCGGTCTTGTCATGTCCACTCAAAGAGTCCTTGAGACACTGGGCCAGTTGCCTCAAAGGCTCCTCCTGCGGTTGCCAGGTCATCTTGAAAAGGTTTGTGTATTTTTTTTTCTTTTTTTTTGGAGAGGGGGGGGGTGAAGGATAAAGCCACAGCAGTATAGGAGGCGCTTCGCGCAGGACAAGACGTGTAGAAGATCTATAGCTTCTCGGTGGTCAAGGGTATCGTGGACGGTCCACACTGCTTCTATAGCACATGAACATGTCAGGCCCACGCGGTTCTAATATCTGAATAGGGACGAAGGAGAAATTGATAATGGGAATGTTACCTCCGCGTCGCGTGCCTATCAATCCATATGTGCTACAAATCTACAACCATTTTTCCTCAGGCAAATAGTCCGAACCAGGGCTTCCAAATTTTTTGACAGGGCTGCAGCCAAACGTTTGCCCACACGATGGGATGGACAATGACGCGGGCGGCGGTCAGTTGCAGGAGGGGCACAGTGGGCAGGGCCGAGCGTTGGTGGTGAAGCACAAAAGAATATGCTGAAATGGCCGTGTAACGTTGGAAATGTGTGGGCGAGGTGAGCGTTGGTGAAGGAGGTTTGGGGGACGAAGGGACGTCTTGGACGAGGTCTCTTTGCTGGAGGGGACAATTGAAGTGGGTTGCCAGCCGCACTACACCTATGAAAGATCGGCATAGGTTTTGCCGACCGCCTGATCCTCAGGGTACCAGCAAGTCACAAAGGTCAACACCAAGCTCGCCAGACTCTCGTTTGAAGTAGGCCTTCGGCGTCAGGAGCTTCGCCGCGCTGCTCCTCTAGGTCACCATGTTTGACTGCAAATGTAAGCGCAGGGTCTTGTCCTCTCCTTTGCATTCTGCACCCAACGACAACGCGTGGCGACGGCATCTGCTTCTTCCAAGCTCACCCGCAATGCACTGTGCATCGATGTCGATCTGGCAGACGGTGCCCTGGATGAGAGTCGTGTTACCTTCACAATTGCATGGATTCGCCGTCGCTGCCATTCTACGCTCAATGCCGACAAGAGCCTCGCGTGTGCTTCGAATCTATTTAGAGGCCGTTTCACCAGCTTTTCGTCTCGCTGAGGCCGCTTTCCACTCTGGCGGATTAGGCGTTTCGATAAAGCCAACGGGATCGTTGCAAGAGACGATTCTCAAATTTGTCGCGATGATCAGTGTACCTTTGTACGAAGTGTCACTTATATTCGTCCCAAGATTGCGGCCGTCTGTCTTTATTTTCACCGCCTGTCGTCATAAACTCGTTCAGCAATCCCATTTTAAGCTTCTCACAAGTTACCTCAAGTCAAAGCTCCGATCTTGCTGTGTGGCCTGCATCGTTAATCGTATGAGATTTCGGAATTTTGATTGTTCCCTTTTCGATCTGCAGACATCCGCGTTCCAAAGGTGCAAGAGGCCGCGGGAGACGCTTCCAATTTCACTTTCGAAGGTTTCTCCGCACCTTCTCATACAGTCACTTCATTACAGGCTGTAGTGCGACTTCAATCTTGGTCATGGAGGGGAGTCTTTAACTATGCCATGCCACATCTGGGTGCATGATTTCAAATAGGTATGCTGATTGAGACTTTCCCATCTGGCCGCTACAGAGTAATATTTTCCACGAGGTACAAGCCCATTCTAAGGTTGTCATATCTGAACTTCTTCGCTTGGTCTACTGGAGCCAGAATGGCTTTGGCAACTTCAGTACTGTCATATTGCTACTGTTCGCAAGAGCAGTAACCGAACCCTTGGCCTTGTGTTGCTTTTAAAACGATGATCCATCATCACGAGCCAGAAGGCCTCATATCGGGCATCAAAATCGACAAAGTGACTTAGAGCAATGATCAATTGCAAACGATATGCGCCTTACGAATATTGTTGCCCGAACATCCCCGAATTGTCTTCTCCCAATATGTGCATGCAACTATATAATGGGGGTAACGAAATTTGGTGTCCTCTAATTGGTTATATCTCACATTCGTAGTACTCGAAGCTTGGCTTCGCAGAGTATCCCTAAGCTAATGCCTACGAAAGCCACATTGAAGTGGATATCAGTGGGAAACCTAGATCTGCCGTGTTACTGGTTGTCGGCCCACATCGAGCGGGACGTCAACGACCCTGCCTACACAATATCAATCAGGCCCTGATCTGCTACAAGTTTATCTTCGTGCCTATTCTTTGATGTGGGGCTAACAGTGTAGGTCTTTGGATAAAGTAGTTTAGGCAGAGCCAATATTCGAATGAATGAATGAACCATTATTATAGGTCATTATCACCATTGCAACCCTTCCACTGAAGCCTTCCACGGGATTTTAACAACTGCTTGGCCTCCAACAGTAGCTTTTGCGTGCCAATTAACCGCGGGGATGCGACGCGCTCTGTTTCCAATTCAATATCTACCTTTTGTTTCTTTCTGAGCTCCCCAAAAGCTCACTAACGCAGCCATGAAGAGAATCCTCTTTGCGAGGCTGGGTTGACAATATTTCAAGTACTCTGTTTCTGCTACTACCTATCTTGGGTAGAATCTCAAAACGGTCAGATTACATCAATTACCGCCCGCTTGCTACCCTCCCTCTCGCCACGTTGGGAGATATTGTCTTCATCGGGTCCGTAACCTCGCAATTGCAACGTGCTACTTTGATAATTATCAGAATCGAAAATGCCCGACAAAAGCCAAATCAACGGTATGTGTCTTTGAGTTGTCTCCATCGAACTTCAGATGCGGATAGCCGGCGAAGCGACCTATTAATTTTGTCCTACCCTTTGAGCTTTCTAATTTCGTCTTATTGACCCTCTGTTCTAGTTCAAACAAGGTTGTGACGTCAACGGTACGCTCCAGGGCCTGCCCTGCTCATCCAAACGCCACTTGCGAATGCTCCTGGTGATCACAAGCGGCTGCCGGCCAACTCTGTTGTTGTACCGTCTTTTGGATATCTTGACAGTCTCCTCCTCACAACAGAATCACCCCATATCTTTGGAAATACGAGGCTTGATGCCTTGCCTCAACCTTTAATCGGATGCTACCCTTCAAGGCAAGTAAATGTTAGATCAGTTGTGCAAGCTCGACCGAGAGTCGGTCGTATGGCAGAAGTAGCTTAAGGCCACTAATATAGTACTTTAAGCTGTAGGCCATACAAAGATTTTATCAGAAACGTTCCGATCATTTCTGCTGGATAGCTCCATGGGTCTAAGTGAAGAAAGATTCAATCATCTGGGGTGCGCCCTCGTGACCTTAATATCTCGCATTTGAAGATTTAGGCCATTCGGCGTGACTTCTTGGATCACTGCAAAATATTTCCAACGTACTGCTACACTGCTCATTGGTGACTTGTCCATTCTTGAATGCGGTCAACATATTTTGCTCAACGAATGCCCACCCCTCCAACCCTAACGTCAAACTGAATTCGGTACTAGCCAGTGCATCTGCCTATGTCCACATAGCGAAGCTCCGTTAAGCATCTCATTATTCCTGTTCATATTAAATCCAGACCAATCGTCATACACACTAGCTTAGTACCGCCCCCGCACACCCTCCCCCCATGGGGTACTGCTTTGGCCGTATTATTTAACCAGCCAACGAATATCACCAAAGTGGCGCGCTTTACATAAGTATCGTAAGTTGAAAACCAATTTATGTTCCGCTCCAGAATACTACTCATGTACCCGATAGAACTAGAAGTGGCGTTGCCGTCTCCCAAGCTCACATAGGAGGGGGCGGATATCATTTACGCCAAGCCAGTCGGGATTTCCCAAATCGTCTATTCGCGATGTGAGCTTTACACTGAACGAAGGACAGGCCAGAACATGAATCAACAAGACTCATACAGGCGGTCAGAGGGGAATTCATAAACCGGTCACAGTGAGAATGGTGGCTCACTACCTGCGTATGCTCTAACCCACAAGAATTCTTACAAACATCCTTGAACTAGATAGTGTCGAGAGTATCCACGCCTGTTCCTATGCCACAATGAGAATTACCTTAGCCCAAAAATCGACTCCATTACAGGAATCATTGTTGTTCTTTCCTTATGAGGGTTTGCCAGTACCCTGGAAAGAGAGGGAAAATGGTGCAGCCAGTGTAAGATAGGGCATTTCTTCAAGGAAAGGTTCTGGAACGAAGAAATGTTAAGCCGAAAGGACTGCTCCGTATATGTGGTGTTTGCGCTGTAGTTACGGTTGTCATAGACAGCGGTTGACAACGTCCAATTTGATGTCGGGATGCCTGGAGGCCGGAGACCGATAAGGTGAGTGGAGCCAGTGATATTAACGTGGTTGGAGCGGGCATCGTCGCACCACAAGATTTACGCAGTACTACCTAGGAAGAGAAGTAGGTAATTGGAGATGAGGAAAGATGTGTACGATGGTAATGGCGACATTTTTTGTTGGTGTGATATTTCCTCATAAAATTATGCGCTTAACTTTAAACTAGTAATTCAACACAAGTTGAAAAATTGAGTGAAACGAAGTAGGCTCTTCGCCACCTAGGCATTTTCTATTAAAATGGTCCTTGTATTGTGTTCCAAATGCTCTCACTCCAAGTTCTCACCCTCCCCGCCTGGACTGCGCGAAGGATTCTGAAGGAATGTTTCGGCCAGATTCAGCCTTGCTCTGGGATTCAGAGCCAGCCAGTATTCACCTTGTTGGTCGTAGCCGGGAGCAGCGCAGATTAATCACTGAGGAATGATGCGTTACGTTCACTCCATGCGAGGTTCTATGATGGATTTCCCCTGATAATTCAGCTAAGGCAAGCTAATAGCATGCGGCGCTATCCTGGAGATCTTCGGTGCACTGGATCGCCAGGTGCCTTTCTTCAAGAGACGGTGATCGCGTGATGTGGTCGTACCAAAGTGGATGACATATAACTATTCGCACAATTCGATGCCCGAAGTGTGAAAAGTCATCATGGTACTGGCCGAAGTTGACCGGCGCGTCCGTCAGCGGGTGAGATAGCAAATAGAATACTCCAGTTTGATGACCTGAACACTGGAGATAAGAAGAAATGTAGAGATATGAAAAGGAGAACCTTCCGACAGTTGTAAGATACTTCAGTGGCATGTTCTTTAAAGCTCTCCACGGCGGCCGTGCTTTACGTACCTAGGTAGCACAAAATAGGGTAGCTGATCAAAAGGAACGAATATCAAAGCGCAGCATTCGCTGAAGGGCATAAGATGCCTCGCCTCCGCAGCTCCGCATATCCAGGTTAGCGAATCTGATTTGCAAGACACAGTCAATGTTACCTGTGCAGTAAGTGTCGGACAAGTAAATGTGAGAGAGGCATAGTAGAAGTGGAGGTGGCAATTCTGTGTCGGTCCTGCATATGCCGGCTTCGTCGTCCTCTTCCTCGTCGCAAACAGCTACTTGAGACACTCCGAAACCACAACATCAGCCCCATCCCTCGACAGCATCACGCACCCTCTCTCCTCGACTCCTTTGACCTACACCATAGAGCGATTGCACTTCCTCGACTCCATCTCCATTGAGTCGTAAAGTCTCCCAACACTTCTATCGATACTATCCGACCGATATTGTACGTCACTCGACGCTTGGCCCCCGCTGCACCGGCCCTAAGGCACAGCGACAGACAACACACAGTAGGTACTGCGCCCATCCCCAGCACGGCTTGTGATCACAGAGAATTTCTCTCGTGCCGCAGTCGTGGACGGAGGACCTAGGATAGGTCTGACGATGCCATCGCACGACACCCTGCGGGTAGAGCCACCGCCGACAACTCTATCCAAATCATACTTGCCGTCTCAGAACACTCCGTCAAAACCACCAGCTGTCGTGTTCGAAACGGCTGAAGATACGCAGAGGAGTTACAACAAACCCATACGAATTTCCAACAATGTTGGGCCGACAGCAAAAGGCATTATGATCGGCATTTTCTCAGTGCTAGGGGCCGCTGGATTGGTTGTCATCATTGCTGCCATCATATATTTCTTTCGGTACACACAGCAGGGACGCATTTTCTTGGATCGAATAGGACGGCCTGGGGAGTATGATGATGAACAGGCTTTTGCAAAGGAAGAGGCGGAGGCGTTGGAGGAAATGGATGATATACAAAGGGCAGAGTATTTACGAGCAAAAGGTATGGTCGCAACTTGTTCATGTGTGTTCGTCTGTTTTGTTATGACTTCATTTTGCCCAGTCAAGTCGTGCTAACTCTCGACAGCTTTCATTCAAGCAAATCCGCCAGAGTCCGTACCAACCGACATTTCCTTATCACAATTCTTGGCAATACAGGAGAAAGGCGTGTCAGCATGGGAATTCGAACCAGAACTCGAGATCGCAAACTGCTTTGTTGAAGCTCGAACCGAGATCGAGTTCTTCGATTCCGAGTGTAGTGTACAAAGCAATTTGCCTGTGCCAAAACAGAATGAGGTGTATTATTGGGAGGCAAAGATATACGATAAACCCGAATCGTCAACTATTTCTATTGGCATGACTACGAAACCATATCCATTATTCCGGTTACCAGGTATGACTCCTGTTCCCATTATTATTACAAAGTGGAATCCCGTACTGATCTAGTTGACAGGGTACCACAGGTTTTCTGTAGCCTACACGTCTCACGGTTCCCGCCGATGCAACCAACCCTTTACTCCAACTCCATACGGACCGGCATATGTCCAAGGCGACGTTGTCGGTGTTGGATACAGACCTCGCACAGGCACAGTTTTCTTTACGCGGAACGGAAAGAAACTAGACGACGTCGCACATGGCTTAAAATCACACAACTTCTTCCCCTCGGTTGGCGCCAACGGGCCCTGTCAAGTACATGTAAATTTCGGCCAGCTCGGTTTCGTTTTTATTGAAGCGAATGTGAAGAAGTGGGGGCTGGCACCAATGACCGGAAGCCTTGCACCACCACCCCCGTATGGTAGCGAACAAGGAAGTATTCTTCTGGAAGGAGGAAGGGAAGGGGTACGGGAAGGAATGGGAGCATATGTTGCAGCCGGATTCCCTGGACATGGCAGGAGCAGCAGTCTGCAGATGCGATTAGGAAGACACCAACCAACCAGCCCTGGTCCACAGCGGAGCCCAACAGACATTTCGCTAGCTCAACTCAGTCTTGTAGACTCCCACGAGGAAGATATAGGCGAGGGAACAAGTGCTGCGGCTATGGCTGCCGCAGCTGCTTCTCAGCAAAATGTTCATGGCCCTGGTTTTGAGCATACAGACGCACCGCCAGATTATGAAAGCCCGGAAGGCTCGCCTCAGCAGAGACAACAAAGACACAACCATGACGGAGAGTGGGAGGAACGAGCGTTGCTACTGCATCAAGACCATGAAACTGAACCACCGATCCCGAGCTATGACGCCGCGGTGGCGGAAACTCCTGGATTAAGGGATAGGAGCGATACCCAGAACTCTCACGGCTCGCGGCGGCCGAGACGATGAGAGTTCCGCATTTTTATGACAAATTTTTCTATCTATCTTGCTGGCACGTAAGGATTTCCCCTTTGAATAGTGTTTTGGTGCGGGTCTCGGCTTTGAGGACTGTGTGTGACGTGACTTTTTCATTTTCATTATTAGCGTACATCTCCTGGAGTTGTTTGGCAGGCGTTTAGCGATACATTGTTTTGCGGTGGTTTTTGTCTCATTGATTCGTGGATTTCATGCGGTTTGGGCCCCGGGCTGGTGTGCCTTGCGTGGGAGGCTTTTGGGTTGGCGCGTGAGGTGTGTGATTTACGGACTGCGGAGAATGGATACTTTTGGACTGGATTCATTGGGGAGGCGGGATGTGTACAGCGCTTGCTCTCTCTTTTGTTTGGTATCCATGACTATAACTACCTACTACTTCTTCATCACCTCACCTCATCGACATCTCCGGCAGTTTCTCACATGTGTCTTCTCCCTTAATTATCCAATTCGTAATCGTCGTTGTCGCACCGGCGACTCGCCAACTCATCCAGATAAAGATTGGTGTAATAAGAGCAAAGTCGCGCCATCTATCATGTTTGATCGTGCCATCGCCTTGGAAAAGCCCTGTGCTCAACAGTCCCCCACCGTCTCCCGCGAGCCATATATGGTATTGCAATGTGTACGTCTCGAGCGAATGCCGACCCAGCCAGGCAAACACCGACGAATGGTGACTGCGTAGGAAACGCGTCGAGTTGCGGAGCACTACGAAAGAGACTATCGGAAGCCAGGCGATATATGGCTGCCACCAGTCGTAATCGTGCGTATCTTGAGAGCGCCGAGTGACAATCCAGAACACCGGGATTACAATCGCAGCGGCAAAAACGAAAAATGCACGAAAAAGGGCAAAGTATCTGGATATCATTTCCGTGAGGAGAGTCGGATGCAATTGCGGCAACGACAAAATCGACCATACCCGAATGTGAAGAATGGCAACGAACATACCAGCGTAGACGACGTACGCGTCGAGCCCAAGTTGGTATCGTAATTCGTGAGAATTCCCAGTGATCCCGCAGGCCATTCTGAGGATAAGAAAAATAAACTCAAGTATGCCTTTGAGTTGGATGAAGGCCGTCACAGCGATAGCTGAAGTAATTATTTTTCCCAGCAAAAAAGGCAAATATTCGTTCCGGTTGCGATGAATTCTCATGGTCACCCAAACGACCAAAAACCAAAAGCTGACCAGTGGAGCAAAATAATAGAAGGCGTATGTCGTTCGCATCGCGAATGGGAGTAAAGAAGCCAGAAGGTTTAAACGAATCAAAACAGAAGCTATTCGGCGGAATGAGTAGTCCTTTTCCTCCATGAAATACATGGTGTGACAATATCCTGTGAGGAATAGATAGGAAGCAATCAAAATTCGGATGATTTCGTATATCCAAAGTTGATTCGACGCTCCAGTGTAGTGGTATGTAAGGATGAAGAACTGCATCCAACCTTTCCACTCATCAGTCTGGCTGCGCGAGAGGAATGATTGTCGAACTGAGGTCCCCAGGCCTGATTCACAACGCCTTCTGCTTGGCGAATACACTGGTCCACGTGTTGAAAGAATGCCGAGCACAAGCGCAATGCTGGAGAAAATGGCGAAGTCGGAATTCGTGTATTGCTTACGAACTTTATTGAAGAGCTGTGTTCTGTCCGTTAGGTAACAGTAGCATAGACTCATAAAGATAGTGAGTACAGCAAATGTTATGCTTCCGGATTCGTTCGATCGCGAGCGTTTCCGAGCTAAAATTTTAGCAAAGCACACGCGAGGAGAAGCATTTGATGGCATACCTCGTACTGCTCGAATAGCCAAAACGGGAAAGCCCACAAGGGAGCAGAGCAAGACAAAGACCTGGATCCAATTGAAAGGCCGGTAATCATTGCAGCAGGTACGATTATAGGGATATCCATCTTGATGAGCTGCCTTGGCATTACATCTCAGATTCAACACGACATCTGCCATCCGACTTGCGACATTTGCGATAACGTGAATTCCGCTTTCACCATATGCTTCCCGGTGTCTTTTGGACGTCATGTTTGAATAACTCCACAAGACATTCAGGCCTTGCCGTGTTGAAAGCTGCTCAAGATATTGATTCATCTCATTGATCTTCTCAGGAACAATTGTAGCTGCTCTGGCGGGAGAGAGCGTGTCGTACAAAGGCTCCAAGACGGGACCAAAAAGAATCCGATCACCAATACCGTCTTCACCAGACAGCGGCAGAGTCCTCACGCCGCCTGTTGTGGCCGAAGAATATGCGGCATAGGCGATATTGTCGACAGCGTCCTTGAAGTGTTTCAGTGCCCCCACTTGTATATGTCGTGCATGCCAGAGACCCCCACCAATGAAAATGATAGTAGACCTTTGGTTTCCCGTACCGGATCCTGATCCCTGTCCTCCGACTGGCTTTTCTGAGACAGTCAAAGGGTCCACAACCTTGCGGTATGCTCGCAATTCTTCAAAGAGTGACGAGCTGTTCAAAAATGGGTCCCATAAAAACTTCAATGTAACACCTCCTCTTGCGAACATTATATCTACATGCTCATCCGGTTTTGCCCTTTCGTACTCGACGTAGTATGGATCGATCTTCTTCGCCATTGCCCAGAATATTTGTCGAACGGTGGAGTCCCCTACGAACAGTATCTTCCCCTTTCCCGCGCAGCGAGCGATTTCCGGGCCATTGTATTCGTGTAAGATACATCCTGGAGCCTGCCAGTTCTGAAAGGGCCGCTGAGGGTATCCAAAGTCTGGGGAATCAAGCCATTGGCCGTCGCGAAGGAGAGCTCCGCACTTGTAGGGGTCCTGGGCGTCTGATAAGATGTGGCATTAGCAACGAGTACACGTAGCTATTGAAAAGTATGGAAAAGACAGTATGCTGGGAATGAAACACAAACCTAGGTTGGCATATCTGCAAATTGTAGCAACAAGCACTATGAGAATTAAGATGTAAGAGCTCCGATTGAATGCTTCCGCCGGAGAGGAAATCCTAGGAAATCGTATACGAGGCATTACCTCTCTCTCTCTTAGTCAAATTTGTCAATGCTTAGCATCACTTTAAGGTCTCCAAAGTTGATATGTAGGCGAGAGAGAGGAAATACCCATAGCACAGAAATGACAATGAGATAACAGAGAGAGAAACCTGCCATTTCATCCACAAAGGGCGGGCGCGTTGCCGCCGCCACGCCGAGCATGGTAGTGGGTCTTCAGCCCGCAGTAATCATGTCCAGGTGTTTCCCACCATGGCGTTTGTTATCAGACTTGTCCCATCCCTGCCAAGGTTGGTGGAAGGGGAGATGAGGCACGCGACCTGCATACACCAATCAGAAGTTCCACGGAGAGCGGGGTCTTGGCGCGGGAGAAGACCCAAGTCTCCTGCCAAGAATAGGAAGGAGATACCTGATATCGCAGAGAATTGCTTGCAACTGTACTGCAACCAGCAGCTAGTTTGCCATGCGACCGCCCTGGCAATTGAGACTTGCCAAACTTTTCCTTGGCTGTTCCTAACTCTCCCTATACCATTTTATTTTTGTCGGAATAATTTCCTCAAATCGACGTTGCCAAGATGCCCAGCGAGATCCCTGTGGTGACGCGCACACCCTGTAATACATAAAAGTAGTCCGCGTGGGCGTGTCGACGTCGTAACGCTTACTGCAGCACTAAAGAGAATAGTTGCCGTCAGGTCCGACCTGGTAACAGAAACGGAGTAGAAACACTCGGAGCGTACAAGTATTGCGAAAGGAAGTTCGTGTACCACCTTGTTCACATTCACAATGATAAATCGGGAATACTGTAGGTCGATAATGCTGTAGGCTTCGAGTGCTTGAAAAAAGAGGTCTCAATTCTTCTTATTCAAACACTTCACCAAATCCGTAAGGGTAGCATGAGAGGCATCCGCTGACGCGTTTTGAAAGTCTTAAGAATCCATAGCGGAGAAATACTATCCCATACACTCTCTGTTGACGGTGCCGGCCATGTTGCTTGTGAGGCTAGTACACCATTATGGGCTGTATTTCGATCTTCAGGTAGCCGTGTAAAGTGAAGTGGCCAGAATTAAGAGCGTGTCATTTTGCTACCACTCTAATTAACGCCAGAGGACTTCAGTGGGGTACTTGGATTAGTAAAGAACGCTTGAGCAACGTTCTATACACAAGCAATATAACCGGCACCAGTTGACAAAGTAGTCCCCGGATCCACATTTGTTAAGCACCCGTTCGTTTCCCTACAGAACGTATCGAAAATAAGGGTTCTCCTTGTCCGTCAGATCCTTGAAAGCCAACCTGTCCCTTTCCTCCTCGTCAATCGGATGCCCATCTCTCCGCTTATTCTCTCTCCAAAGAACTACGTACAGCGCAGATGCGGCAGCAATGGTAATGCAATAGCTGCTCCTTGGCATCAGCATTCCAAGAAGTTTCTCAAGTCTCTCTCGATCCTTTAGGATGGGAAGGCTTACCAAATGATCAATCCCTTCCACAGCTCAGGATAATGCCTCGCCTTGGTCTGACTCTTTATCAACTGTGGCCCCACGATATTGCCTACACAATACGCCACAAAGATAGCAGCAGCCATTGCACTCTTTTTCGTCGCCCCTGCCACATTCCCCATCCCAATACAAATCGTCAGGCTCACAACAGCCCCAAAGGTGCCAATGATGGAGTATCCAGCTACTGGTGTAGGCGCGTGGTGCGTCCAGCCCGATTTCCATATCATAGCGCAGCCAGCGATAACTGGGAGGCAGTTGAGAATGAGAAGCAGTATCCTGATGTTGGGGAAGTGAGATGATAACCAGCCGCAGACTAAGATGGCGATAAGGCAAATGCCACCTAATGGGAATTGAAGAAGAATCGAGTCGAGAGAGGTCCAACCAAACGTGCTAACGATGAGCGGCCCGAACCCGGAGACGGCGCCATTAACTGTATATGCAGAAGCCATCATCAGGGCGACAAGCCAGATTTTAATGTCCAACAATGCTTCTCGAAGTTGATATGGCTTGATCTTCTGGCATCGTACTCCAGTTTGACCTTTGCGGAGTCGTTCGACGGCCACAACACGCTCGTCTTTTGTGAGAAACCAGGCCGAGACAGGCGAGTTCGGAATTGCGAAGCAACAGAGGCCAAAGAGGACCGTCAAAGACCCAGCGAGGAGGTAGATGTACTGCCATTTCTTCAATGCACCCCCGGTAATATGCGCGAACCCGTAGTTCAACGCACTACCGATGATAGTGAACAGCCCAGTAGAGGAGAACCACCAAGATTGGCGAAGAGCCTGCTCGCCTTGGGTATAGTAACCACTGATGATACACATGAAGCCGGTTGGGATGATGGACTCGACGAAGCCTAGGAAAAATCGCTGCGCATACAGGCCTCGCCAACTGGTTACAGTTGCGGTAAGCATGCAGATGAGGGCCCAAAGAAGGACGACTCCACCAAGGATCCTGCCCAAGTTGAAGCGCTGCAAGGTGAAGGTCATCGGATAGAGACCTGCAAGCATGCCGAAATAGAACATGGAAGTTGCCCAGCTTAGACGGGAGGTGTCAGTCGTAGGTGGCTTGGTGTGGGTATCTATAACATTGAGCGACAGGTCTTTTGTCATGCCAAATAGTACAGCGCTTCCTAATATAGCTTTGTCATAGTATACAAGTCCATAACCTGCCTCAGTCAGCCCTGAGCATCAGTCTAGTGCTGTATAGCGAGATTGTCTCTTACCGACGACCATAGCCGGGATCAAAAACAAGTCAATCTTTCTCAACACTCTTGCCTCCACAGCATTATCAATCTCCTGCGCATGGTCTCCTACAATGGCAAGCGCTACATCTTTATCCAACGACACCGTACTCGACCCTACCTCGGTGTCCGGAAGCTGTGCATCGGTTAGGGTGGTCGAGGGGGGCTCAGTGCTCTTCTCATCTTCGATAGCCCTCGACGAGATCATATGTAAATCAAGAAGACTTTTCAGGTAAATTGTTAGGTGTAATAGAAAATAATTTTCTCCATCGTCGATACGGGACACAAATCCACTTCTAGCCCCTCGACTATGCAACTAGCACCTTAGCCCAGCCTTTTCGGGCCGCCGAGCAGGCTGAATGCCCAACGATTCCCATTTAACGAGGGCCTCATTGGTGCAGCCTCAGGATTAACCTGTCCAGTCTGCAAAACTCTCCGAATTGTGTGGAGGCAGTGATGAAGGCGTGATACTCCATAGAAGGTTCAAAGCGCATTTGCTGACATAAGCAATATTTCGCTTCTAAACTTAGGCCAGTTGAATTTTCAGAAGCTTCATCATCATCGCAAAAGACGTCTTCAGCACCCATGGAGTATGTGAATTTCTTTGAGGATACCAATTCAATTAACGATGGAATAACTAATTCCACCACAAACCTCGGGGCATCCAAACAATATCCCTACACCCACCCACCGATAGGCGTCAACCGTATGAAACCCGTCTCCAGCCTCGCTCGATCCCTTGTCCCCGTCAACCGATCTAGAGCTGGATGCACACGCGCAAGCCTGTGTAAGAGACAAGACCGAGTTTCGACGATCTTTGAGTACGAAGCCGCCGATAACCTTCCAGCGGCCGGCTTCGTAATTTATCCGTCGATACATATCTGAAATCCGTCCAATGCATGCTTGGGCAGGCCCTTCTGACACTAAAACAACTCTGGGAATGAGTCTTGAGAGAAGGAGCCTTAAGAGAAGGAGCCTTAAGGAGTCTTGACAGAATAGGTCTCGAGAAACTCTCAGAGGCTCTTGTGGAACCAGCGGGCTCGCAGTATGGAATGAGAACGATGTCTAGTTATGCATTTCAGTCTTACTGTCTAAAATTGGCTAGTTGATCAGAGTGCGAGTGACGCCGGGTGCCTTTTACGCCTCATCATCGGTCTGCATATAAACGATATTAGTATCTTTGGGCGTCGGAAGCTTAAAGCGAGTCGAATTTAGAGAAGATCAGGTACACTCTTCTGTCCCTATATAAGATTACCGCTTTAGGAAATCGTTTGTTCGTTTCCTGTAGTTTACGGAGCGGTCCGGATTAGGGTGTGTTTCGTGGCATGGTTTTTGCTTGTTTCTATGCTGGAGAGCAATTGCACTCATATTTCGGTAATCAAAAGACTCACTCTCTTTGTCATTGCCAGACGGACTTAGTCGCCCCCTAGACTCTTTTCTCAGCCCAAAATCACTGACGCCAAAGGCGACCAGCAGCCAGAGCTCTGTGCAGCCGCATCGATATAACATTGTATGCAGCCTGTAAGCCTTCAACCCGCTGACCCAAGCAAAAACCCGCTCACATCCTCTACTCACAAATTCCAGTGGGAATGAGATGAGAATTTTTGGGAAAAGGTACAATTGGTTTTGAAATTTATCTTGACAAGAAGACTATCTAAAATACAGGCATAAAAATAGAACCATGGCTACAATGTTTCGGTACCCGAAATATGAGGTGATGAAGCAGTTGCTGTAACTTGTATCGGTTCCACTCAAATGCCGAAGATTGTTGACGTTGGTCTGAAATAGGAAAACATATTCCTTGTGACAGCCGTTCGGGTGGCATAGTGAGATCTGTGAGCCGGAAGGAGCGCAATGAGCACGGTTCTTGTTCCAATTATGTCGTATATACGGAAGAAACCTTGCGTAGGGCCCGTCCTATTCATTAGTGGGCTCCTGAAAACTGACGCGATCTGTGCATCGGGGCGGCACGCGGTTGATAAGACCGCTTGTCTGCCTTAGGCAAATGCCAAGCCAGCAATAGCGGAACCTGTGTAGCATCGCATATGCAACCCGCTCTTCGAGTCGACCTACCAGAGCCTAATGCACTGCACCACATTATTACTGGTATAAGACATCCCTTTACCTACCCGCCCTCTCTTCCTCCAGTCCTCCATCAACATCGACTCCGTCCTATCCGTAACAATGGCATCCACTCCACCCCCAAACCCCCGCTCCGATGAAGACACAACCATGACAGACACGGCGGACGCCTCCACCTCGCCGCAGCCATCCCAAACCACCACCACCGCCCCAATCGCGCCCCCAAGAGACTCTCCCACCTTCTCCCTAATCCTCGACCTCCCCCGCGAGCTCCGTGACCGCATTTACGCCTTCGCCCTCACCTCCCCTTCCCCCTTCTGGTGGCCGACCCCCACTACCGCCCACAACATCTCGCCGGCCCTCCTCCGTACCTCCCGCCAAATCTACCGCGAAGCGGCACCCGCACTCTATAGCAACAACAAATTCCTCTTCACACATCCCTCGGATTGCAACATGTTTAAAATCATCTCTTCCGAGTACTCAACCCAGATAACCTCTGTCTGCTTCCGCATTCGTGAGCACGACTTGCGGCTATGGACCGGGTATTTGGGGAGCAGTAGTCCGGTGAGGAGTTTAGTCAATGATCTGCCGAGGCTGAGGAGCTTGTGGGTGTTTCTGAGGTGTGGGAGTTGGGAGCCACCGGTCGCGCATCCGGCATGGGCTCATCAGCATTTGCATCAGGCGTTGGGTCAGAACATGAATCAGGCGCAGAATCAGAATCAAAACATCCCAATCCCACCACCGCCTCCGCCTCCGGGTCTCGCTGTGCCGTTGAACCTACCACCTGGCCCTCCTGTCGCCGGAAACCAAAACCCAAACCAGAACCTGAACCCAAACCAAAACCAAAACCCAAACCTCCTCCTCGACCGTTTCTTCCGCTGGGAGCGCGACCCAGGCCTCGAGAACCTGTGTCTCTCGCTACAAGGCAAGACGGGCGAGGCCGAAGTGAAGGTTGTGTGCATACAGCGGCTGCGGCGCAACGACGTGAGGAGGCTGGTGCGGAACTATCCCGATGAGCTGGTGCTGGATAAGCAGGGTGATGCACGGACGCGGTTTAAGCGCGTTTGGGGTGTCGAGGTTAGCTTGGAGTTGAGCGCTATTGACCCGTCTCCGGCTGCTTGATTTTGCAGGGGTCTTGGTAGTTGGATTTAACTTGGGCTTTTCAAGGCTAAAGGATTTTTTGGTGAGATTACACGGCGAGATTTGGATTTGAAAAGGAACTTTTCCCCTTTTAATTACTATGGGAAGCTTATTACGATCGAGGACATTTAGAGAACGTTCACCTGGGCAAGCTAGGAATTGCTGCGAGGCACTGATTAATTTCAGTAAATGGTTTCCGGCATTCTAGAAAATTATATACTGAATGCGTATGGCGATCAGGATTGGAAATCGACGGAAATCGGGAGTCATGAGGACGGATAGATGGGGTTTCGTCTTCGATACTGCGATCGAAGCTGTATTGTATGCTGGCCCATAGGAGTTGAACACTTATAGCAAACTACGGCAGCGGTGGCGTAACCCTGCCAGGCCCCGAATCATCGTGGGTGACCGCTCCACACAAGTTCCAAAAGCCAAAAAATGTGACAGGCTCCACGAGCCGCCGAATTAGAATCAATCTACCAGACGAATAAAGAGAGAGATATCGACAAGGCAATGGCTCTTATTAGCAGGCATGATCTCAATTATCGTCGAAAAACATGGACAGTCCGTTACAGTAGTCAACAAAGCGGAAATTCAGGACTTACAGTACCAAGCTATTCATCACTAACAATCAAAGACCAAGATAATCCATCACAAAGAAAGACCAACAAAGCGAAAACCTGAGACTTACCAAGCCATTCAATTACATCACCCCTAAACTATGCACTCAGAACCAACCCGAGTGCCAAATTCAAACCCACCACCAACGCCCCACCTCCACTTCCCAGAAAAAAGCAAAAAATGATGCACGCACACGCTATTATGCTTTCAATAGCCGCTGAGACTAAGAAAAGAACAAGGATAACAACAACCCAAACTGATCAACGACAAAGGAAAAGCGACTACTGCCTACCACCATGTACCTTGTTCATACTTCCCTCCTATCACCCAATCAAGGCGAATCGGATGTGAAGATCGACCCCAAAGACCCCAACCTACGTTGGCACGACCATAATGACGCCAACCGCGCGCTGCGGCGACGAGGCTGGCTGGTGGCCTTGGTCGAAATTACCGAATCTTTCAGTTGCCTAGAGATGACTTCTCGAGCTGATGAACCACAACGAGCGACGTTGAATCGGGACGGGCGACGGCGGAGGCTATACTTGTTCCACTGATTCGGATCGTAAACATAGTGCTCCACTACCTTCCTGCGGCCGATCCCGTAATTCAAAGTATCTTCGTAATGATGATACCGCGGGCCGGCTTGTTGGCACTGGGAACCTTGTTGACCAACTTGTTGGTAACCCTGCGAACCGACTTGCTGATAATACTGCTGGCCGACTTGTCGTAACGGAGGCCACCCAAATGGACTAGGAAAATTATCATACTGTATGTCCAAGTCCTGGGTCAGGATTGGAGCAAGATGTTGTCGTTGGAAGTTGTTCTCTGTGATAAGTAGCGAAGACACAGCATCTGACTCCATCAGGGAGCTACACGGATTTGAGCGAGGTTTCTGAGTCTGGGGATCGTCCAGGACGATCAACCCATCTTCTTTCAGAGTCGATGGGATCAAAACTTCCTCCGGATAGTTGACTCGAGTTTTGCTTCTCAGGTTTTGTTGACGAGGTTGGTCCCGTGTCGGTGCAGGAGACTTACGGCCCTTAAAGGGGCCTTTATGAGCCTTAGGGCCAGCTTTAGAGGCAGCATTCCTCCGCTTGCGGGGACGTTTAACTTCTTCTCGTTCTTCTTCTTCGTCGCTTTCAACTACACTCACCGCATTCACTCCGTCGGCGTTGCTGTCTTCTACTTCTGTACGCTTCCGCTTGGCCCACTTTTGAGTCCTCTGTTTCGTCTTCTGGGCGCAGAACATCTCCAAATCGCCCTTATGAACAACTATATGGGATCCTGTAAGGCCACGGTTTTGGAATTGACGAAGCTGCGCTGGAGGACGCGTCTCTTCCTTAGCAACGTGCAGTGCATAAGTCAGAGTATCTTCGTGCGGCTTCTTAGCACCATTTTGGTACTCAGCGTGGTTTGGGTAGTTGGGGTACAACTCTAGTAAGTTACCACTCTTGCAGGCTTCAATGAATCGAGATGCAACGGAAGCTTCGACAGATTCCGAGAGTGTGGCAGCAAATCGTTGTTTGGGTTCGTTGACTAGCTGACGAGTGTCAGCCTCTACGTCCAAAAATTGGACGATCTCAGGAAAGTCTAGGAATCGCTCCAAGCAGTAGAGATGGACGTAACCAGCGGCCAAGAACGGATCTGCATTTTGTCCATACTTGCGCCAGTTCTCGTCGAAGGCAACGCGATAGTGCCCATGAGTAATGCTGCCTCTTAAGTGCTTCTGAACGGGACAGTCTCGGAAACGACAATCGGAATGGGTCGGGGACTTGTAGCGTCGGGCAGAATCAGTGGGCGCCTTCTGGATCCAAAGTTTCAGTCTGCAATCCTTGGTTCGAGGGTGCTCAAAAAGGAACTCCTGGATTTGCTTGACTGAGTACGTTCGCTCGGACAGCTCACCGTACATGCTGTAACGAAACTCTGTTTGGCTACCTGACCACGTACCCAGAGGATGCGGCAAATCCTGAACGTATACTTTCTTGGGGTCATACTGATTGATCTTGCCTGTTCGGGTCGTCTCACCTTTTGTGATGGCGTTCGTCCGAACCCAAGGAGTATCATCATTTTTTGTTGGCTTCTCCGGCCTATACGTGGCCGTGACGTTCTTGGTCGGGGCGCGTCGAGCCTTATTCAACTGTGAGTGATCGCTGAAGTTGCTTGATGAAGTCGATCCCGAACTGGTTTTACGAGATGCATCCACATTCTGTCCAAAAGCGTCCGAGTTGTGACGAAAAGTCCGTGCATCTGCTTGAGGCTTCATATGAGTTTGCTCGGCGAATTCTAAATCTCCATCATAGATATATGTAGTGGAGTTTGTGTAGCATGCTTGCGGAGCGGGCTGATCCAGTTGAGCAGTAACATATGCTGAGTCCTGAGGGTTCAACGGGTCTAGTAATTGAGGGTCGATAGTTGGAACCGCCGATTGGTAGAGACCAGGTTCATAATTGGTTGCGTCGCGAGGAACAGCAAAATAAGGTTGGTGAGCCATTTGGGCAGACGCTCTACAGCTAGCAATCACGGTGTCCCTGTTGGCCGTGTTAGTATATGCGCTGGGTTCGTAGTCGGCAAGCAAATCTGAAAAATCGTCGGAGGGATTCGCGACGTCGTTGGATGAGAAATTCACAAAATCTTCGGACGGGAAATTCTCAAGAATTTCGTCGATGTTGAAATTTTCTAATTCAGAGTTGGTATGCTGTAACACCAAATCAGAATTATAAGCCGCGCTGTACCTCCATGAAGCAGGTAAACTATTCTTCCTAGTAGTAGAACTGCTGTTCTTCAGAGACTCGCTTTGCATGTTAGACGGCATGGGTTGCTCAGCGGGGAACGATTGAGCGTAAATCGGAAGGGTTTTCCCTAGCTTATTGGTATCCGGCACCAATTTGAGAAACGTTTGTAAGCGTGAAAAAAAAGTAATGTATGAATTTGAGAGCCGTATGGAGAAGGACTGTAGATTCGGACAATGGCCCTATTCGAGTATATATGTGCATACAAAGGTCATCTTTGTTCATGGACAACCCGATCAATTCTTTGTTCGAGAACACTACTAACAATACGCTTGTGTAGAATTTCAAGAAAGGGTCTTTGATAACCTTGCAAATGAACAATGCCATTGCCAAAGGAATGGATGGCTATCCGCGGGGGCAGCTGTATGCTACAAGAAGAACAAAGGGCGCCAATATGGAGGCTCATTATAGTATAGGATTGTAGGCTTGGACAGAGAGGTCATTAATGGTTCTTTCTCGATAAAGAACGAGCGGTGGCTCAGTGGAAAGAAAATTGATGAAGTGCAATACAAGCACTGTCGATCGAAAGCACTTTCGATCAAGAAAGGACGCAACTAAATGTAGTCAGCAGCAACTCTTAAAAGAAGAAAGATGATTGAAGCGCAGAAACAGTGCATTGTATTCAGAAGGTCTCCAAGGTGCAATTGTATCCACACGGTTATTCAGAACAGGTCTGTGAATTTGCGAAAATTTTCATCATAATAGAAGCTAAGGACGGATAGCGAGGGATTTAACATACTGATATTACACTCATCACCACCCGGAAAAGCGCTGATCTGAACAGCAAATCGAGCGGCGTTGTGAGCTGTATCTTCATACAGCCTAAAGAGTGAGCCAAGTCATCATCTGTTGGGGCAGTAAGTATGCAAGCAGAATAATTAGTGACACTGGAAAGCGATACGACTTCTCGAGAGACGTTTGAAGACGTTTGTGAGTTTTTCCAGAACAGCACCTAGGGAGTGAATTGAACGAAACTTCCTCCGCATGCCAAAGTGTGTTCGGCATCGGATAAACAGAAAATCCTAGAGACTTGGCAATAAGTCAGATCTCTCAACCTTGCCATGCAGGTTTCTGTTTCCAAAGATGCAAGAATTCTCCGCAGTATTTGGGAATTCCTGGGTTTTCCACTTAATGTTCATCTTTACTAGATTCGTCCTATTTGCACTCGGTGATGCGCATCCCGCGCCGTTGTGGGAAGCCCCCAAAGTCCGCCACTTAACCAACTTCTAGAGGTTCTTGTTCAAGATTAGCCAGCAGATCATGGAGCTTTATACGCCAGTAATGCTTATCCTACGCATTGTGTGTAGTAACACCATGCAAGGATCCCGCGCCATGTTTTGGTAGAACGAGCCAACGATGAATGTCCGTTGGTTTGATCACTAGACAGTAACTCTCGACGGTGCAAACCCGAGATGCCGATGATCCATACAAGCAGCAAATTCAGAATATGACCAAAGTCGTGGATGCATAGTCCATTTTCGCAACGTCAAGGTGAACGGATGAAGGAGTAGCTTTAAATCCCACTTTACGTCGTCAATGATCGTTACCTTATGACATACGATTATTCCAGGAAGCTTTCAAATGCATGCTACACGGTATGTTAGAGTTAAACTAAGCTCCCATATCTGTTATCCCTACGGCTTGCTCCGGGGTATTAGTTCTGTACTATGGCTAACTACTAAGTAATCGATAGGGAGGATGAACGTGTACGGCTGATCATCCACGCGTCACGGTGTCAATACACCTAATTCGTCACTAGAACCACATAGGCAAAAAATGACTCCCGAGCAACCTGCTCCACTCCTGATCTGACGCATCTGAAACAAATCTGCGAATGCTCGCTGGCTTGCCCGTTTTGCAGATCTCCTCTATCTCCGCAGTGTCTGCATCCGACAAGCAGCATGCAGGACGGCATCAACACCCTTGGCAATGGTGGTGTTATGTGCTTTGCAAGCGTTGGCATCATGCTTTCCAGCCTTTTTGTGTTGCTTTTTACGACAAGCCTCGAGAGCTATGTAGGTGTCTAGCTCTTCCCTTGAACCACGGATATTGATGAATTCAGCGGTCTTGCCGGAAAGCCCGTTGCCATCTAGATTATCTTTAATCCGAGTATAACTGATGTATCTGCGCCTGGACTATGTTTGCTTTCTACCTTTCGGGAACGTTGCTGCGCGGTATACAAATGTCACTACAGCCTCTGGCTTAAGCTGCGGTTATTGGTGTTCTTTTTCTCTGGCATGGCTCACAGTATGCTTTCGATTATGGGTCAGAGCATAAATGACAAAGTCTCTCGGTGCGGATGATGCTATGATACTAGTTACGTTGGTAAGCTCCCATATATTCGCTGCGTAATTCTGATACTAATTGCATATGATAGTGCTTCTTCGCTTGCTACTGCGCCTTTATGCTAGTCGTGGTTTCTTGCGGAGGGTTTAATCATCTTGTACTCTCTAATATTGTCTCATACTGTCAACGCAACAATAAATGTAATGAATGCAAACCAAACGAAACATCAATACCGCTGAAAATATCGCAGTACATCTTATTGATGGAGACATTCTAATCCTCGTGACAACAACACTCAAACTTGCTCTCTGCTTATTCTTCCTCCGCGTGCTTGATAGGCCATGATAAAAGACGAAATTCGATACTATCATCGGCGTCTCTATCATCTACGGCATATTCTATGTCTTCCTTGCTATTCTCCAGTGCGGAAATCCCTCCCAATTATTAGAACATATCGTCACTGGACACAGATGCCTTCCAACAGGACTACACTATCGACTAGCTACATATATGCAACCATGAGCATCGCTAACTTTACATTTGTCAGTATACCAATATACATGCTCAGGGAAACCACCATGGACTGTGGGTCCAAGATCTCTGTTGAAACAATAATCGCACTGGGCGCAGTGTGAGTTTTACTCGCGGTTAGTATATGGGGTGCTGATTGACTGTTCATGTTGAGGGGGTATCTCTATTATGATGAGAATCGTGTAGCTGATATGAATCCTGTTCCGTACATAATTTTTTTGGTACGGTTTCATTCCGCCTTTACTAACTCAAATTATGCCAGACGAGGGGGACATCAGCAAAGGGATCGCGATGTAGCCATGATTAGATGATGGATTAATGAAACGTAGCCTTAAAGGTGAGGGTTAGAGAACTCGCAGGTCTCGACCTTGTGCAAGTCTTCCTCTCCTCTATTTCGAACTTTGTGAACTTTGGTTCGTTTAGTCAGACAAATTTTCCTCGTGTAGAGCCAGGCCCAGCTCGTCGCGGTGGTGGTGGCATTGGATTAGCACAGCCACGGATCGCCCAACGACTCCGAATTCTCCATCCATAGCCCGCAGCGGCTCCGAGAAAAACTTCAGCTCAGATATTCCAGAGAGTTGTTAGTGTAATAAAGGGGACGGTTCTGAGGAGGTATCTGCAGAGAGGAGTTATGGAGAACAAAGTTGGATTTCTGCAGTGTTCCCAAGATTAGCCGCACAAGATTTCGAGGACCAATAATCAAGACACACAACCGTGTGCACTGCTTTCTGCACAGACACTTGAATAAATAATACAAAGCGAGGGGCGCTGGAGCAGGTTAAGAGATTCGAGGTGCCACTGCGAGTGTTGCCGATGCCACAATTGAGTGGCTGGGAGTTAGCGCCAAGCTCTCCCGCCTCCCCGCCTCCAACCTTCCGCCAACCACACATCTTTTATCGACGCTCGACCGTGGATCGAGCCTGCTTTATCTCAACCCAGCCACTAGGAGCGAATGCATGCAAAGTTGCTGACTATCACCGATAATGAGTCGCAGCTTCAAAGCAGAGTCGACGGCTCTTGACCCTCATCATGTCTCGCTGACCCTCTACTAACTCCAAGTCTTTCATTGCTGAACAGATATTCAAAGCAGACACTGTCACAGCAGATCATGAGCGGACCAATGCATCTTCTGGTATATTTCTTTTCTCTTACCTTCCAACCCTTCTGCTCCCATCCCTCCTTTCCAATTAACAAGATTTCCCCAGCTTTCCCATCCGCCTCCGCAAGAACCATACCACGATGACCCATTCTCGGCCTCCCTAAAACACGACACAAATACTCCACAATACCAAACACAACCACCTTACTATGACGATCCATCTCACTCTTCTCCACCACCAACTTATCGCGACGGCTCATCTCCTCATCCCTATCCTCACTACTCCCACGGGAGCATCTCCTCTCTCCTTCACCTCGCTTCAGAGGTCGACTCGACCACCAACGCAGACGCCCCGCCCTCCTACCACGTCGCGATAGCCGTAGCATACGATGGCGCGGTGGATCCGCGAATACAATCTACGTACTATCCTCCCGGCCACGCCTTGCAGAATGACGATGAGGACTGCTTGGACGAGGCTGATTATATGGCATATCGGGTGGAGCGGTGGGTTGCGCGGGTTGTTGTGTTAGGCGTAGTCGGTATGCTTGGGCTACCGATGGCGATTATGGCCTGGAAGGGCGGAATGCTGTAGTGATTGAGCGATGGTGATTGGGAAAGGAATGGGAGAGGCTGGAGATTATGCGTTTGGAGTTTTGGATTGTAAGGTGGTTGGACATTGGATATATTGGGATAATACTTTTTCGGGCAATGGATAGGATATGAAGCAGCAATAGCTTGGAGATGAGGACACGGTCGGACATGCTGCGCCGTTTCTATATAACAAGGCCCAAAAGGGTGGAGGCGCTCACGGAATACATACACATTGAGACCAGATTCGTATATCGCAAGACAGGTACTGAATTGCCATACTAGTGCTCTTGACCGTGTTGAAGCCCTGAACCGGACATAACATCGAAATCTAAACAATGATTCCTAGCCGGCATTGGATACCTAAGCCAGCAAATTGACTCCTCTTCAACCCCGCAGAAGACATTCGCACCACAGCCCCATCAATACTCCCTACTTCTTCCCCGCCTCCTTCTCTTCGTCCCTAATCTCCTTCATGAGCGGCATCGCCGGCATAGTAGCAAAATGGCTCATAGCCTCCAGATTCTTCTCCTTGCTCATCATCTCGCCCTCCTCGCTCATCTGCGCAAGCATCTTGAAGTAATTGATATAAAACGCGGGCGTGTAGGTATTAAAGAACTTGGCCTCGACGTCGAAGGGGTTGGAGAAGGTGTGGGGAGCCCGGATGGGCACGGTCACGTAGTCGCCAAGGGTGGCATCGACGTGGGTGTGGTTGGGGGCGTGGAAACGGATGGTTCCTTGGGTGACAAGGAATGTCTCGTCGTGCATTTCGTGCCAGTGGCCGGGAGGGCCGGCGGTCCCGGCTGGGACAGTGAATTCGGCAGCGCCGATGCGGTTGTCTGGATTTAGGGGGTTAATCCCGGGATAGGAATGGGGTGGTGGGTGGATGAGTGTGTGAGAGAAGAGACGGGTTGCAGTTGGGAGAGGTCGATTGGAAGTCGGGGGAGAGGTGGGGCAGGTAATCATACCGGTTCGCGAGCCGTCTTCCATGATGCGGCAGGTGATGTGGCCGAGCTTGAGGATCTCGCCAGCTTTGGCTGGGACGAAGTTGATGGGGACGTTGGGCATGCCCATGAGCTTCATTGCGTCGCGTTCGTCCATTGTGGGTGGTTTGGTGGCCGAGTAACTTGAAGAGTTTGTTGGTGCGGGAACTGGGAAGAGCGAGGCTTAAGGGATTGGTTATCGAGTGCTGGATGAAGGAGAGAAGGACAGCGCAAGAGAAGTGTTAAAATACTCCTAGGTATAGGTCCAGGACTTTTATGTTGGCTGCGTTGTAAAGCTTCAGGCACCAGATGTCCACGCGCGCAATCGATGGATCCTGTGGGATCTCGACTAGAGAATTGGTTACACCACAGAATCCCTTTGAGTCGAGAGCTTATATGTGAAGTAGATGGTACACAGCGGTGATGTCGACCAATAATTCACTGTAGCTTACCCCTCCACGCCACCTTGTGGCGTGGGACGTGGGATGCAATATCCCTAGATTTCGGCAGGATGGGATCAAGGAAGGGTTCGCGGCCTATTTGCCTTGTGAAGGTAGAGACGGCCAGTTCTTTGTCACCAACCCCCATGCTTTGTAACTAGATCCAATCGTCGAGGAAGGGCCGCAGACGTTAAACATCATCAACATTTAATTGTTCGGGTCTTCGGCGTTACGTAGGCTGCCGAAGAGCGAACGTGAGAGCAAAGAAAACATATTAAGCAAGGATTTTGAATTGAGTGGTAAGAGATACGAACAAATGTGCCTTGGAAGGAAAGGAAATTTTGAAAATATGTCGCAATCATGTTAATTGTATCCGCCTCCGGAAAGTCCTGAAATTTAATCACGCTAAAAGAACAAGCCTTGCGTACATCGACAACAGCTGGCCAATCCGACAACATAAATTATTCTAATCGCATTATTTTTATGAGTTATCGTGGGATCTATTGGTGCCTCTTATCGATTAGACGAGAGCTAAAAAGAAAAACTCGCAACCCTCACTTATGCCAAAGGACGGCGAAAGTTCTGATATGGTCTTGAACTCGCACCCATATAACAGAATGTGCTGCCAGACCAGGTCGGCAACCTCCCGCAGAGGGTGGTTATTCCAGTGCCAAAACATTAGTTTCCCGACAATCGAAAACACCCCGGATTTAAGACAACTCACCAAGTTCAACAAGATCCTGCTCTACAATGAGATTAATCGTGTCGTATACTATGGAACAATTAACGTAAAAATCCGACGCGATTTTATTTTCCTTTTTCAGAACGCCGGACTTGGAAGCTTCAATCATTACAACCCTTTATGACTCTGATAATTACCCCCAAAGCCTTCTAATTCTACTTATCTCGGTGCCGAATAAGCGTTGCTACAAATGTTATAATACACTTAAATCCTTATTTAGATCTAGCCACCCTAACAATCTTACAAGGCGATAAAAGCGTTACGTCCTTTAAATTGTTCGCCAGTTCCCTCCTATCGCGTACACGCACTTAGTGTAGAGGCCTCTTACAAAACTCTGTGGCAGCTATACGAAAAATACTATATTAGAAAGTAGTAAGTAAGAAAAAGACCAAAACTAACTCTAAATGTTATAACAGAGAGGCTTGTTAGGGCGCGATATATAGTTTTTAAAATAAATATTTATGCTAACCTAGCTTAGAAAAGGATAGAGTTTAGGTATTTAGAATTTCGCGCTGGTAGTAGAATTACTATACTATTAAAGACGTTATTAAAAAGGAAAGACGGATCGAAGGTGTTTACGCTTTTTTTTTTAAGTGTAATAGCCGCTTAGAATTAATCGCTATAGAAAAGAATCTATTGGTAAAGCAGAAAGGCTATAGTATACACAGTTATATTTAGGCCTTAAAAAAAGCCCCAGTTTCTCTCTATAAACCTTCGCAAATCTATTAAATAGATAATACCCTAATCTACACCTTAAGATTGTTAAAATTTACATAGAAATCCACGGTGTCAAGCTTATAGATATCCCCCTTTTCAGCCCTAACCTTAATCCGATTAAACACCTTTAGTAAGCCCTTTAAAAGAAAGCCCCTAAGCTTCATCCGGAGCTTAAACATATAGGAAGAACTGCAGAGGATTATAACGCTTAATAGAGGCTTGTAAGGAGGTCTAGCCAGTAATAGCCTAGAGTTTGATGAGGAACTTGATCGACGGTATGGAACGGAGGGTGAATGCAGTAATAACAGTGCATGGGTGGATGACAAAATAATGAGTGCGTTGAATTGTGTACATACATTTTTAGCTGTATTTAATTATGTAGGCCCATTGAGACGGTGTGTGGAAGTGAGTGAGAATGTTGGTGGAAATCCGGGTGTCGGGAGACCAATGTCCGAGTACTGTACATAGGCAGGTTGGTCTCTGTATTGGAACGCCCTCAACTACGATACCATTGACAGACAAACCTCCGAAGCCGGAGATATCCTCAAACGAGACGTGCAAGGGGATCGGTGATTCACCTGACGGGACAAGAGAAGGCGCCAGAAATGTGCCCGGATCGGAGAAGAAGGGCTAGGACGAGAAATATGACTTTGTTGACGGTTCTTGGGTATGATCAAGAGCAAGGGAAAGCAACATATTGGCCTTGCCATTGTAACTGAAGACAGGCTGGCTATTTGCACCATTGGTATCTTCCAGGAGAAGACTTCGAATTGAAGATGCTCACGGGTCATAGAAGCGGTTCTGTCCCAAGCGTTGCAGTTATTGGCAAAGAACCAAGGCCCTACTTGGATAAAAACTTTTAAGTGTTCTAATGCTGTCTACTGATAACAGAGTTAATTCACTATTTTCTTTTTCTCAATCAGAAATAGGTTGGAGATGGTCAAGTATGACTTTTATAGCGATTCCCTTTCAAGAGCTTCCTTCCCAAGCAAGATCAGAAGCAAAGGCCTTCCCCAATATTTATGGTCTTATTCTGCCTATGCTAAAAGATAGTTTCGGAAGCGGATAAAATATGCCTTACCGAACCGATCAGCTTTTCCAGCGGATCTTAACCCTCCCCGACCTCTCCGCCCTCTCCACCCATTGGCCTAGGAGGTTTGTCAGCCAAAACCTCCAATGGGTTATCGTTCAATGACCCTTCCATATGGGAAAATAAACCACCCAATGAAACGATTAGGTGTGAGTTTGCTTTCTAATCACCTGTTTCATAAAGCTACAAGGAGTTAAGAAGATCCGGCGGGGTGACGTTAGTGGGATGGATTAATGAGGGGTATAAAGAGCTTGGGAGCTCAACGCGTAAGGATTCTCCATACACCTCGAGCTCGTGTGTTGATTTAAAGACAGTTGCTTTTCAATTTTATTTCTAGCAAAGACCCCTTGCTCTACAGATCTTGCCAATTGAGATCTCCTTCAATACCGTACTATCATATTTCAAATTCAAACCACAACCATGGTCAGAGTCGCAATTGCTGGAGGGACAGGTGGTCTCGGCCGCGCTGTAGTAGAAGCCATTCTCGCCACAGAAAAGCACGACGTCTTCGTGCTCTCCCGAAGCCTAGTTCGTGTCCCTTCCAGCCTCTTCCCAATTGTACACTGTCCCATCATACAATGCCTAACTCCCACAGGATGCCAAAGCCTTCACCGACAACCCCAAAGTCACCATCCTAGCAATCGACTACGACTCCCCGTCCTCCATCGCCGCGGTTTTGAAATCCAACAACATCGACACCGTCATCTCAACCATGTCAATCTTTACTGAAGCACAAGCCCAGGCCCAACTAAACCTCATCGAGGGCGCTGTCCAATCCGGCACCGTCCGCCGCTTCGCCCCATCAGAGTTCGGGATCGATTATGTGGAAGCTAAGCGTCAGTATGAATTCTCCCGGCTCTCTGCTTTATCAAGTGTGGGTTGCTCACAGCAAGTAGAGGCTTTGCACTCCCGTCAGAGCAACTGGTGGATTACAAAGTCCAGGCTGTGGAAAAGCTAGAGGCGTCGCCTCTAAACTTTACTCGCTTCATTGTGGGGTGTGTTTGTTCATCACACTACCTTTAATAGGCCTGGCTGACTCGCGTGCGACTGTTTCCAGCTTCTTCCTCGACTATAGCGGCTACCCGCACTTCAAGACGTACCTGCCACACATGGCAATCGTCCTCGATATCCCAAACGCCGTCGCCGCCATCCCCGGCGACGGCGAAGTCCCCGTCGTATTCACGCTCACGCGAGACGTCGGGAAATTCGTGGCGGCGAGCCTGGATTTGGAGAAGTGGGAACCCAAGAGCGTGATTGTAGGTGACAGGCTCACACTAAACCAATTGTTGAAATATGCCGAGGAGGCTCGAGGTGTGTTTCTTCCCCCCTCCTAACTCTACCTCCTACCGCACTCCTACCACATGCATTTGGACTGGATATGAGATCGATCGCAAAAAGTTGACCAAAAGGATGTGAATAGGCAAGAAGTTTGATGTCCATTACGACGACATTGCGAAACTCAAGTCTCATCATGTCACTGAGCTCCCGACTAACGTGCCGCGCTATGCTTTCTTTCCAAAGGAGATGATGGAAGGTATGCTCTCTATGATGGGATTAGGTAAGTTGCTGTCCTAGTTGAATCTTCCCGCGCATTGAATTGACTGAGTATAACAGGCATGGCGACTGGGTGGTTTGATTTCAAGGGCGAGACACTGAACGAAAAACTGCCGCAGGTGAAGACTACCAGTGCGAGAGAGCTTTTGCAGGAGTGCTGGAAAGGGAAGTGAGGGTTTACGAGTATATAACTACGAAAAGTGTGGGCCAAGGAGAAGTTATGCACAATATTAGTGTAGTTGCAGTCGATGCGGTACAGCGCTGCGATCACTCAAGCTCATGAAAGCACAAAAGTTCAGATATGGTTGTGTTGAATTCACATCTATCTGATATCCTGGTTCTCAGAACCACGCGGTCAAAACCACCCATATCATGCCATGTTAATCAGGGTATACCACACCATGCTTGCCCAATATCAATCAAATGCATGTTACCCTAGTACTAAACAAGAAGGAAAGAAGGAAAGAGCAAACGCATTTCTATGAACAGGGGCTCTGGCTCCGAAAGGTCGAAGCAAAGCAAAGAATTAAAGGGTGAAGTGTATCACAAGACGCCGCTCATGAAATTGCCTTATTGGGCCGTGAACAAGGCAATGGTGGCGCAGAAATTACTGCGGTTGTCAGAGTCGAGAGCCATGCTCTTGCCGTCCTGGATAATCATGTTCGTGCTGGCCTTTGTGCTCACAGCGAACAGGTTGACCTTGGAAGTACCCTCCACGCTGATCATGTTTTCCTGGCAGCTCTCCGTGGCCAGGCAGTCCTGGTTGTAGTTGCTGAAAAAGGAGTATGTTCCAGAGCCGTAACCTAAAACCTCAGAATCTACAATCCGGAGACCCCATGCAGACTTGCACGTATCGGTGGTGCACTTGGAGAAGTCGGGATCGCCATACTGCGATTGCACCGTGAAGGGCGCCGTCGCGGCCGGGTTCGGTTGATAGTAGGGCGTCTCGGTCTGAATGAGTGTGTAGTAGATGTCCTGCGCATTCAGAATCTGATAGTTATACAACTGCGAATGCTCGGAAGCGGTTCCGTACAGCCAGACAGGCCCTTGAGACTCGATAAGCATCCCGCGGCCGTTGTAGATGTCGATTTGGTTGTGGTCGGCCAGGTCAAGCTCGTGGTCAGCGGTCCACAGCCAAACATTCTCAATGTAGGCGCTAGAGTTACTCGTGATGTGAAGCATCATGAAGGAGCCCAGGCAAGCGGGATTGGCGTCGTGGGTGGTAGTTGGGTTCTTGGTGCAAGTGTCGGACTGGAGTTTGGTACCTGCGGTGCCACCAACACGGAAGTGGACATCCCAAAGGCCTGCGGCACCCTGTTCAGTAGCAGCGATGTTCCATTCCATGAGAATGGCACCTGGAGCTGGGCCGAGGGTCTCGAAGATCATGTCGCTCATTTCAAAGGTACCGGAATCGCCGCTCGTCTCACCAACCTGGAAGACAGGCTTCGGGTTGTTCTGGTCGGCGAAGAAAGAGCCAGAAGCCATGATCAATGGCCAAATTTCTCCGGTGATTTTTACATTACATTTAGCAGGGATCGTGATGGTCTTAGTGACAACATAGGCGCCATGGTCGAAGTAAAGAATTTGACCATCGGTGAGAGAATCAATGGCGGATTGAATGGCAGCCGTGTCGTCAGTTGAACCATCACCCTTGGCACCCTTTGACTTGATGCTGACGAAGGAGCTAGCAGGAAGGGTCTCATATTGAGGACGAGCGCGCTCGAAAACCTTCCCGTTTTCAAGGATGCTGCTAGGCTTTGATGATACGGTAGCATCACCCTGGACGCGCGTCTTCGTGGGGCCAGAGTACGCGTTGCCCTGAGCCCATGCCTTCACAACGCTGCCACCAGCAAGGAGACTCTTGCCAGTGTAATCTTGAACGGCAGTAGCGCAGCTCGTGAAATCGACATTATCCAAGATGAGAGTGCCGCCTCCATTAGGAACGCTGTTGCTAGTGAAAGAGGTGTTGACGCCGATCGGGGTGTTGCTGATAGTGCTATCCATGAGCAGAACCGAGCCAACAGTCTGATTGCTCGGGTTGTTTGCCATGTCAAGGCCAACCTTGCAGTTGTTAATGGTGATAGACTTGAGAGACCAGACCCAGTTCCAGTTCATGAAGATGGCCGTGTTGCAATCGTTGAAGGTGAGGTTGCGGGTGGTGAACTGTTGATTGCCAAAGAATGCACCGTAGTTACCACCGTTGAAGGTAAGATCAGTCATGAAGCCACCGCTGCCATTGTCCATGAAGATACCCAGCTGCGCATTGCCAGTACCACCCTTGACCATCTCGAAGCGGATATTCTGAAGGCTGGTCGCTTGGCCAACTTGCCAATGGATACCGGCACCTGATGTCGCGGGCATACCAGTGAGGTCAATGACGAAGTTGCGAACCTGACGAAAGAAGTTGTTCTGGTTGGTGTACCAGTTGGCTCCACCATCCATATAAGGGTCCGAGTCGATCACTGCCATGCCAGCAAAGCTAGCGGCAGCCTTGATAGTAGGAATGCTCAGAGCATCACCGACAAGTTGAGTGTAGTAATACTGGATGATGGGCTTGCTAACAATGTATGTGCCGGGAGGGAAATAAACCAAAGCCGGAGTGACGGTAGTCGAGTCGCAGCCTTGGCCACATCGATTCCCAGAGCTGATGGCGCTGTTGATTGCAGCAGTGTCGTCGGTCGAGCCGTCGCCTTTGGCACCAAAGTCCTTGACATTGCGGTAGATCTGGTAGTTGGAATCGCCAAAAGCGGCGACGCCTTGGCGAGTGATGGAAGAAAGCCAGTAGCTAGATGCCGCAACCTCAGGCGTAGCTGGAGCGGCTACAGGAGCAGCGACAGGAGCAGCGACAGGAGCAGCGACAGGAGCAGCGGAGGATGATGTAGCGGTAAAAAGCACCCGAAGAGCAACAAACAACGCAGCAGCGCTGAAGGCAACCATGATGATAGTCGAAAAACGGAAACTCAAGCGCTTGGAGTCAGAAAATAAAGAATGTCGACGCTGTGCGTACTTTTAAATGTCAGTGACCAGCAGCTGGCAAGTTTTGTCGGTGTTGTTGTTTGGTGTGGGAGGGTGGAAGAAGATCTGGAGATGGCCGAAAAAGTAACTGTTTACTTATGTTGGGGAAGAATCAATCTTCGACGAAGTGAAGGATTCTATAATGAGTGGAATATTGTGTGATTTACAGGTGAATGAGTGACAATGAGTGTGACAATAGAAATAAAGAAACAATATCGTCAACAATAAAGGGCTGAAGCAGCAACAAAGGCTTCGTGAAAAGATTCACGTCGGGGGAAATGGGGCATTGTGAATATATAGACGAAAAAAGACATTGTGCACTCACCAAATCATGCGAATTGTTTGAAAACCTCCTTGTTTCAAGTTTTAGATCGTCGGCCTGGGTTGCTATTCTTCTCTTTTTGCCGGCGTCAAATTTCCCATTTATACTCCTCAGGTCACCCCAGTTAAACGTCTCCTCTGCATTCTCATTGCACGAAGATCCATTGTGAACGGTATCATTGAACCCTTTAGTCCCATGATTGAGTCCGTTACCCTCATCGTCGGCCATGTTCTAGGGCAGGGCTCCGGAATGCCACCCTGTGGCCAGCAAAGCTTGCCTGCGCGTGCCACGAATGCTTGCCGAGATTCCAGCAAGAGACTTGCGCGTGTCTTCCAAGTGAACACTGCCGCGGACGAAACATCAGAGGGTGGCTAAAAAGGCTATCCAGTCAGGTCGTGAAGGTAGTCAAGGGGTGTCGTTCTCGAAATTGAGCCGCTGAGCCGCTATACCGCTATCGCTAGATGAAGTCGTTTCATGCCAACGCGCGCCACACCCGCCCTGTGGACCAGCGGCCAGGGACACTTGAAACCGGCTTCGTGTCAGGCATCGAAAGGCCAACGACGCGACAGCAGCTGAGTGGCCGCACGATGAAAATACTCCGTCGGCCTCATCACTCAGGCCGACGAAACAGAGCGACGAGCGCCTCGTTATTGGGATATTGGATGCCAGCCTACCATGAACGGCCCGCGAGGCCAGATCCCGCTTTCCGCCTCCTTCGATCTGGAAAATGATGAGAGCTAAACGCAACGTGTAACTTCTGCAGCCGCTCCGCGCATGGCCTGTGAGAGCAAGAGCTGAGAGACATATTTATTCGCGCCCAAACTATGTCGTGGCGGCCAGCTGAGCCATGCGTTATACGGCGCATCGCTGCAAAGAGAGATCGAACAGCTGCCCTCGAAATCCAGGAAAGAGAGCAGTGGCATGCCGGCCAGCAACCCCACTACCCCGCGAGAGACCCTGGAAAGGGGTGTGGCAAGGGGTGTGCAAGGGGTGTGGAAATGGTCGCATGAGACTTCTCATGTGATTGGGGTCTCTCTTAAAGTGGTAATTATATTAAAGGATAGGACTAAGCGGCAAGGTTTTGCTTTCCATCTCCTGCATAGAAGAAATCAAAAAACACCCAATCATGGCAATTCCTTTGTAATTCCATTCCAGTTAAGTTACTCTATTACTAGGCTTTTCGTGAAACGTATGCGCTTTTCAGGATGCGTTCCATCTACAAATAAGATGAACAGATTTGGCCTCCCATGACTCCGCTGCGAAAAAATGACCCATCACCAGAAGTTTTTCGTTGCATCCTTCCTACTTGAGTCTTCACCCGCGGTAGGTTGCATCGCCGCGTTAGCTCCACTGCTGTCTTTCTGCATGGTGCGGATGACTTTTGCTAGCCTCTGTATTCCTTCTGCGAGCTTGTCTGCATCCTCCCAGGCGAAGCATATCCTCAGAGCATGAGGGAAGCTCGCGTGCTCGGAATCTCCGGGGACCTCGAAGAGCTCGCCTTGTGCCACGATCAGGTTCTGCTCCGCCGCGTTCTTTGCAACTGCGGCGCCCTTTAGCGGCGGAGGGAGAGTTAGCCAGATAAAGTAGCCGCCAACGACGTCTCTATCTGTCTGAGGGATCTTCATGCCGAGCGGAATGAGGTATTTTTCGATGGCGGATATCATGTTTCGGTAGCGCGCTGCGTAGGCTGGCTGAAGGGTATCAAAGATGTAACGTTGGAGCTCTCCAGTTTCTAGCATTTCCGCCACGGCAGTCGCCGTGAGTTGAGAAGGAGCCCCCCCAGATCTCGTCGTTCCTCTGTATTTTGTTAGCCCGCGACGCTCTCATTTTTCGAGGTTCGCTGAGCCTCGGTGCGCAAAGTCACAGCCAGCTGAAGAGGGTGCACAATAGGTGATGGAGAACGTCCGAGGGCATGCCATGCGTTCAAGACGTGGGAATTCCCAAAACTCCTGTTGATGATATCAGTGACGGGGGCGGTGTTTGGGTACTCGTTAGTTGGCCATGACTTTGCGCCTCGGGTCTGCTGTGTGGGTACTCTCATACGTTTGCGATACTCCATATGCTAACTTCTCGGTTCCTTCGACCCATCCAGTTCTAAGCCCTGGACCGCATATCTTGGAAAAGCTGCCATTACTTGCCGCGTTACCGAAGCCATCCGCGCCTTCCCTCTCGGAGCCGCCGTCAAGATATCGATCAACATCTACAACGCGAGGCAAGATGGCTTTCTCTACACTAGAACTGCGAGCTTTGGTTCCGGCAGGCCATTGCAGGAAGTCATAGACATCGTCTGTAACAATGAGGGCGTCAAACTCCCTTGCCACTCGCACCAGCTCCTCGCGTCGCCTCAGAGTCATTGTCTTGAACGACGGGTTGGAGAAGGTGGGCACAGCGTAGATAATGTGCCGGTAGATTTTTCCCCATGGACGAGCCGGCTTCAGCTTCTGGCATTGATGTTATTCTCAGGCTAGCTTTCTCCACCGACCCGCGGACTCACAGGCTCATTATTTCCATCAGATTTTGCCTTTTCTTCACTCTTTTTAATCTCCCTGTAAAGAAATTCAATGTCAATACCCTCTTCATCCTCAGGAACCGCCCTGAGTTTCCCATGGAAGCCAGAGTCGTCGAAAATGCGAGGAGCTAGCATGTAAACCGGTGCTACCAACCAAATTGATCTAGTGAACACTGGATCTGAAAATACTTGGAGGATGCATGCTAAATTTTGGGAAGCGCCACCAGTGATTGTGATCCTGTCCGACAAAATTGGCTTTGGGGGTCGATAAAAATTTGTAAGCCATGACGCGATGTTCTCTCTTAATCGTGGGTCGCCGGGGTCTGGTCCATACAGCATGCCTGAAAACGAGACGGTGTTGTTGCTTAAAACACTGCTTGAGGCCTTTTTAACAAGGTCCACGGGGAGAAGTGAAGTGTTAGGCCAGCCGCGAAGGAGGTTAATCAGTGGCTTCGTCTTTGCGCTATTCATCTCGTTTGCGGTGGTCATGGTTGCCAGGGAACTAATTGGCGGGTTAGTCCCAGGGTTTGGATGTTAATGCAGGGTAAGCTTTGAAGGGAATCCTGCAGTTGGTGAATTTGGAGCTGGAATTGGAAATAATGCGGAGTATGAAGAGGAGTATAGCTGAAATTGAGATTATTTCGAAATGAACACCCTCCGCCCCCCAATTGACATGGCTTGACCAACTCTGCTTCGCATGGCATATGGAAAGGAGTTCAGACAAAGTACCTTTCAACGGTTTCTCTGGCACTACCTGCGCATGCCTCAAACTAAAACACGAGAGAAGTCTTAAAAGTCTGAGTTAGTGGCGTGCGGCGAGGTGCACCTTTTAATAGAAGTACCGTGGGCACCTGGGGATTGTTAGATCAGAAGCTTATCGATAGCCGACCGTTGCCTAGAGATCGATTCCAACTACTCTGCTATATGGCTTGCTGTCAAATAATTAAGATGCTGAAGCTTTCTACAACCTTCATCAGCGACAATGCTCATGCGAAGATTGGCGATAAGTTTTCTTGACAGCACATGGTTTTGTACGTCGTGACGACAGCTCACCGAGGCATTGCGCAAAAATTGGCGTGAAAAGCCTTCAAACCATCCGTAACGGGAATAACTTTTCCATCAGCTTAACTGAACCCATCCATCAGCTCGGAAGCAATGACATGTTTGGGGCATTGCTTTGCAAGGCGCAGGAGGCGCGTTTTTAGGGCTTTCCTCCCGCTGCAAGCCGTCAGCATCCGGAAGATCTATCGCCTTGCTGACGGTGCACATCCGATTCAGAAACACACGTCACCTCGTCGGGATTACACAAGAATAGCACTGATGTCGAGGCTGCAATGCTGCCATTGCCCAAAAACAAAAAGGAGTCGCTGCAAAACCGTCCTCTGCCTTTGCGATCCTTTGTTGTGCCCACCGTCCGTGCCCCTAATTGGATCCCTCTCCGGCACCAAGGGCCACATGGACCAACTATTTTCACTTGTTTAATGGAGGTCCGGCCTCATATTCATCAGCCCAATGCTCCTACTCCCTATGGCGCCTGTCAGGCCGGCAAAGAGGAACGAGTCCCTTCCGCCCCATTGTATTGGTACATATAGGCACCGCTGGAACAAAATACCTTCTCTCGTTCTAGTTGCCTCCATGTCCCTCCAGCGACTCAGCGACTTTCTGATTCATGTAGCCCGCTTTTGTTATTAACCCGCATCAATATCTCGTAGCCCGACTCCACCGCATCAACCCCCCGTTGCCTGCGGACGTTATTTCCATGCTATGGCATCCAAAAAGCGATCTAGCTACAGGCTCTCTTCCTTGCTCTCTTCCTTGTCTTCAGATCAAGACTCCAACATTGTAGCGTCCGCAGATTCCGTGCGATCGAATACAACCTCATCGTCTTCCGAATATTTGTCCCCAACTTCTACCTCAGGCCACATCCCCACCGCAGGACGGTTAACCAAAGATCGCACAGCCTCGCACCAGTTGCTTGCTCCAACATACCCTCCACCTCCTCCGCCTGACCCCAGTGTGCATCGACAGCCAACTATCACGCCTGTTCACATTGATCCCGAACAACTTCGACCTCGGCTGGACTCTGGATCTGGATCGCGCACCGTCTCTCCAGCTCGCTCGCAACCTCCCAGTCGATCCGTCACACCAGTCCTCGAAGTTCCAGCCGACAGACCTTTCGGCCTGCCCACCCCGTCAACCCATACAAAGGCAAAGCGGAAAAGCTGGCTACTCGGAGGAGGCTTAAGAAGCAGTGATGGGCGGATTGATGAGTCTGACCATGGTCCGTTGGCATGGGTCGTGGGACATCATGGGAAGGTTCCCTACAACCTGTCACTTTTGCTAGGTGCGGAGAAGGTACGTCAAGATTCTGGCATGACTCGGCAAAAGTCTATTCATTTAGTGTGCATACTGACAGAACTCTGTTCTAGGTTCCAGAACTCTGGGATGATAACGGAGACACTTTTGTCTACTTATTTCCCCGGACTTCCGGTAAGGGACCTTCCTTCCGAATTGATTCTTCGGTGTATTCTGCCTCGCCTGTCATGACACGCCTCGCGTTTGGTAGAATCTATAGTGAACCTGCAATCCCTTCTAGCAGCAGGCAAACCGCTTCGCCGCCGCCTGACCCAAATGGTCCTGAAGGCAGCTCCGATGGATCCAAAGGCTCGAGAACATTGAGCGACGCTACTGACGACATTCCTTCCGATATTCATTTATATGTGCCACTTTCCCTCAGTACCGATTATCCATCTACCACCCCCGGCGGCCCTGAACCAAGACCATCACCCTCAGACGTTGAGAAATTGGTTGCATTTCGCAATTTGTTCGGGTTTCTCATTGGCCAGTCCCTAGTGGCGACTGAGAAACATTCGTCTATCTTTGATATATTCCTGAGAATTTCAGACCTTCTACAAGAATATGAGTTCTCCAATCTTGACGGCTCTACCTATGGGGAAGTGGCCATTGCAAGCTTTGAAGCCTATGTGGATGAATTGCACATGGCAGACGTAAGAGCTAGTCGCGAAAAGACCATCGAAGGCATTGTTCTTGGTGAACGTATGCGATCTGTAATGCTCTACAACGAAGCATTCGTTCACGGGGTTGGTAAATATGAGGAGATTGTCAAACTGCAGAGCCACAAATTCAACCTGATAAGCCCAATCACCAGGAATCGAATGGAGAGGGCTTCGATGGACTTGTTTCTGCGGTTGAAGAACCTCAACACGAGGTTGGAGGAATTTGAGTTCCCCGCCGTATTTTCTGGTATCATGAATAGCAAAACCGCCGATGAGAGCAAGCTCGTTCGATTCGATGCCTGGAAATCAGCATTCATGATCACTAGAAAACAGATATTAGCCTACTACAAGGGGAAGTATGGGTCGTGGCCTCCGAAGGCCAGCTCTAAGAAAAATAGCTTGAATACTAGCGGCCTGAATCGGAGGGTCTTGATGGATCTGTACCACGATGTATCGCAACTCTACGATATGTTAGTAGACCGAAAATCCCTCACCACTCGGTCAGTTGATGGCCCTTCCGATGACGAAATAAACGGCGTGGAAAGCATAACCGCAAGGGCACTTCGGAGAGTCATGAGCGAGTATGATCGCAGCTCGCCTCCAGTTCAACCACCCGTACCTTTCGATATACCATTGTATCCAAGCTTGAAATCTACTCGGAGAGATTACGGCACTGGCGATGAAAAGAAAGATACGAAGGCACGACGCAAAAAGCTCAAGGATGACGAGATAGCAGCAGTCCTCAAGGCGGCTCGCAATCCCGACTCTGACATTGCGAGCCCCTTCCTGGACACATTCCGGGAGCTTGAACGTAAAGCGGCCCACGGAAAGAGTTTGGACGACCTATGTGATTTACGAAGCGGCCAGTGGATGTTCATGTATGCTGTTCTACAAGCATTACCAATGTTAGTGGTAGATGCTCCAGGAGTAAAGTGGACGGAGGGCGTGGAATACTTCCTGTGCGAGCCGCCGAGGTCTGGAGTCCCTTGGGCCCGAGAAGACACAGGTGTGCATCGAAATTGGTACGGCATTGCTGGAAGCAGTGGCGTGGTCAGCTTACCATCGGATATTGTTGAGCATGGAGTGGAAGGAATCTACCATCGCAGTCATTGCTGGAAGATGGCTGAGAAATGGACTTCTGGTAGCGAGTTACTGAGTGCGGCAGTGGTTGAATCCCTCCAGGAACCTCTCCCTGCTCCAACAGACCTCCTGCAACCTTCGGATGGACGTTCACGATCCGAAAGTCCTAGCCGAAGACGTGAGAGTGTCATGATGCTTGGATTGGAGGCTCTGCCGATGCCCGCTGGCGTTGCGCCGGTCAGTCCCGCACTCCGACCAAAGTCGAGTAACGATCCGACCAAGACGTTTGACGCCATTCTCCAATCAACAGAGCTTTCTGCTAAGCCGAAGAAGAAGAAGTGAGGGAATTCTTACGGGTTAGAATGGAATAGACTGGGTCTGGGAAGAATGGAGTTACAAATTTCTTGTGAAAAATGTTGGTTACTTTATGCGCAATTTGTTCATATGTAATAATACATGAGCCAAAAGCACTAATACCTAGTTGATGATAATAAAATTATATTTGGTGTTGTGGTCCGTTTGACGCTCGTAATTTGTGCTCTTTCAATTAATTTGCTATCCCCTCCGCGAACCGGAGCTTGGAGTATGGACTCAGCCGAGGGGCTTCACACCGCCAGAGTTTCGAGCTATCGTCCTGACTCAACAACTCCGGCCTCCGAAGCATTTCAGCAAACTCTGCTCACGCAACCGCAGGTCGCTCTATAAGTGATGGGATCTGCTTTCTAAAGCATTTGTCTTACCAATTGGACCTTCATTGCCCTCCCGCGCACAACAACCGAGATGTCGGCCGCTTTACCGGGCAATCGCGACTTGCCCGCATCGCAATATGATCTCAGTACATACTGGGGTCGAGTGAAGCACTCCGCAGAGATATCAGACCCTAGGTGAGGAAACAACGCGCCGAGAATATCTCATTGCCTTCATTCGGTGTGGTGAGTACCACTACCATTACTGCTTGTGCCTCAACAGCCCATTATATCGTTCTCAAAGACATGAAACTAACCACACCGCGCCACAGAACCCTATTCACATCCTCGGCGGGCCTTGAACATGCAAAACAGCTTGTCACATCGTACAAACAGGGGAAGACACAGGACATGTCGCCGGAGCTATGGCAGGCTAAGAAGATAATCGATTCTACAGTGCATCCGGGTGAGAGGCACACGACCGGTCGAGAAGTGTCAACAACCGAGCATTATTGACCGTAAATTAGATACTGGACAGCCTGTCTTCCTGCCGTTCCGCATGTCCTGCTTCGTCCTTTCGAATCTTGTGGTCACAGCTGGAATGCTTACGCCTGGTCTCGGAGTATGCTAAGATCTATACACATACAGAGAAACAGATACTGACTTTGTCTAGACAGCGGGCACCTTAGCGTGGCAAATCACCAACCAGTCGCTCAATGTCGCAATCAACAGCGCAAATGCAAACAAATCCACACCGCTCTCCACCGAAACCCTCGTAAAGTCTTATTTTCTCGCAGTCGGTGCCTCATGCACTGTTGCACTAGGTCTCAATGCCCTGGTACCACGACTGAAGCGTCTTTCTCCGGCAGCAAAGATAACACTTGGACGACTCGTACCGTTCGCAGCCGTAGCAAGCGCTGGTGCACTGAATGTATTCCTCATGCGTGGCGAAGAGATACGAAGGGGCATCGATGTATTTCCCGTACTCAGCGATGAGGAGAAGCATAAAGTAGAGGAAGGAAGCGGGGAGGTAAAGAGTCTAGGAAAGAGTAAGGTGGCTGCGAAGCTTGCCGTGGGAGAGACGGCACTTAGTCGAGTGCTGAATTCCACGCCGATAATGGTACTTCCCCCTCTTGTTTTGGTTCGGTTACAGCGAACGGAATGGTTGAAGCAGAGGCCGAAGTTGGTGTTGCCCGTTAACCTTGGTACGTATGCCGGAGAGAAAGAGGGCGCTCCTTGACTGTGGAACTAATAGTTATTGGACGCAGGCTTGATCCTTACAACATCTATATTCGCTCTTCCTTTAGCTTTAGCAGCCTTCCCTCAGCGACAGGCTGTAAACGCAAAGACCCTTGAGAAGGAGTTCTGGGACCGTGGTGGAAAGGACGGGATGGTTGAATTTAACCGCGGTATCTAGAATCCTGTCCAAACATAAATCATCTGAATGTAGGTGACTAGGACGTCGATAAACTCAGCCCATGGGCTCTATGTCGACAGGTTTAGGTAATGGCGATCAAAGCTTTATACAACCAATTCGACAGAGATGGAGGGTATGGTGACGAGCATAGGGTGGCAATCTATGTGCGCTCTTTTGAATATCCAGCGCTATCAAAGATAGATAATTTCAATACACAAGGAAACAAGGTCAAACCACTTTTTGAACAGATGTATTCCGGCGCAATGAGCTTAGCCAAACGCGCGCTAATGGAGGCACCTCCACATAATGAATTTGGTTGTGGCTGATCATAAGCGGAGTTTTGGGATGAAAAGTGGCCTCAATGCCAAACGCCAGGTGTTCATTTTGGAGCTCCGATAGCTCTGACGTTTATTACCGCCTCAGATATGGTCAATGTACCTTCACGCACAATCTTCCCGGGATAATTCCCTTTCTCTTCCTTTTATTCTTCACTCTGGAGTATATAACCTAGCTTTTGAGCGTTCCTGGTGAAAGAGACCAGATCGTCTACTTTACGAAGCTATCCAGCACGGCAACTTCGATTCCATAATGGCGCCTCCCGGACGGCGACGCCTCCCCTTCTCGACCCTTTCCTTAATCTTTGGACTTTTTGTTCTCTTTTCAAGCACTGCTTCGGCAGCTTCAGCTGTGCTTGGTGTTGATCTTGGAACAGAATATATCAAAGCAGCGCTCGTTAAGCCTGGAATTCCCCTCGAGATTGTCTTAACAAAAGACTCGAAACGAAAAGAAGCCTCCGCAGTCACATTCAAACCTTCCAAGTCCGGTCCTCAGAGCGGCAGCTTTCCCGAGCGGTTTTACGGTGGTGACGCTCTTGCGCTCGCCGCGAGATTCCCTGGCGATGTATACCCGAACTTGAAGACCCTCCTTGGGATCCCTTTCGAGGGTCCCAATATTGTTAAAGAATATGGGTCAAGGCACCCGGCTCTGGATATTGTGGGAGTGGAGGGTAGGCCGACAATTGCATTCAAGAGCAAGGCTTTCCCGCAGGATGAACTGCCATTCTCTGTGGAGGAGCTGCTCGCGATGGAGCTGCAGAACATACGGGATAATGCAATGGCTTTGGCGGGAAAGGGAAATGTTGTTTCCGAAGTTGTCTTTACGATTCCTTCATTCTATACTGCCGATGAGAGAAGGGCTCTTGAGGTCGCCGCAAACTTAGCGGGGCTCAAAGTCCTGGGTATGGTTTCGGATGGGCTTGCCGTGGGAATCCAATATGCGACTTCTAGGACGTTTCCAACTATTAACGAGGGAGGGAAGCCAGAATATCATATGGTTTTCGACATGGGTGCTGGGTCGGCAACTGCTACAGTACTGAAGTTCTTAGGCAAGACTGTGAAGGATGTTGGCAGGTTCAACAAGACAATCCAAGAAGTTATTGTGTTGGGTACTGGGTGGGATAGGACGCTTGGTGGAGATTCTCTCAACGGACTTATCATGGACCATATGGTGGAGCAACTTGTGGAGTCTCCAAGCGCAAAGAAGATTGGCGCTACAGCCGCAGATATCAAGGCCCATGGAAGGACTGCCGCGAAGCTATTGAAAGAGGCGGAGAAGATCCGGCAGGTTCTCAGTGCTAATACTGACACTGGAGCTAGCTTTGAGGGTCTCTACGAAGAGGTCGACTTCCGCTACCAGCTCTCCCGATCCAAGTTCGAGGAATTGGCAACGAATTTCGCCGCTCGGGTGGATGGGCCAATTATGCAAGCTCTGGCTACCTCTGGCATCACTTTTGCCGACTTGGATTCTGTCATTCTGCATGGTGGTACCGTTCGAACTCCGTTTGTTCAGAAGAAACTCGAAATTCTCGCTGGAGGTGCGGCTAAGCTTAGGAGTAACGTCAATGCCGATGAAGCAGCTGTTTTTGGAGCTGCTTTTAAAGCTGCCGGGCTGAGCCCCAATTTCAGAGTCAAGGAGATCCGCGACAGTGATGCTACGGGATATGCTGTCGGTGTCCAGTATATGTGGAATCTCAAGGATCGTCTCCAGAAGCTGTTTAATCCCACCTCACCCATTGGGACTGTCAAGGATATTCCGTTCAAGATGACGGAAGACTTCGAGTTCACTCTCTATCAATCAGTGCCTTCTGGCGGAGAAGAGCTTATCAACAACCCGGTTGTTCATGTCAGGACAGGCAACTTGACAAAAGTTGTCTCCAAGCTTATTGATGATGAGAGCTGCGAGAGGGAAACATTTAATACTAAGTTTTCCGTCCGATTAAGCCCTGTTAACGGCCTTCCTGAAGTTTTAGGAGGCTGGGTCAGTTGTGAAACAGAGGATAAAGGCAAAGGAGGTGTGATGGAAGATGTCAAGGGCTTCTTTGGATTTGGTTCCAAAAAAGGGGACCAAGAGCCTCTGAAGGAAGGTGAGGCTTCGTCGAGAAGTCTCGAAAGGGATACGTCATCGTCATCGGATTCTTCGGCCTCCTTTCCGCCCTCTACGTCCTCTTCGCCCTCTTCGTCAGTTTCAACCACTGATCCTGAATCCACCGAAAAAGCAAAGACTGTAAAGAAGAAGACAGTAACTTCCGCCGTCACCTTCCATGTCACACAGCAGGGCTATGAGAAGTATCCGCAAAAGGAATTAAATCGTATGAAAGATCGGTAAGTCGTCTCTTCGTTTTATGCCTACACGAACCTGACAGAAAATAGCCTTGCAGCTTTCGATGCCTCTGACAAAGCACGTCGTGTCCGCGAAGAAGTGCTCAACTCCCTCGAAGCTTTCACATACCGTGCGCGCGATCTGCTTGAAGACGAGAGCTTTACACTAGCATCTACCGCGGAGGAGCAATCGAAGCTAGAGAATATGCTTCATGCCACCAGCGAATGGATTTACAGCGAGGGACATGACGCGAGCGAGGAGAGCCTGAGGGGGAAATTGAAAGAGATGAAAGCCATCGTCGACCCTATTCAAATGCGCAAGGATGAAGCCTCTAAGAGACCTAACGCGGTCAAATCACTACAGGAAGCTCTCGAGCAGACCAAGTCCTTCACCTCACTGATGAAGGAGCAGATCGAGGTGGCGGCTGAGGCTTCCTCGTCAGCTGCACAAGAGCTAAGTAATTCTTCTGCCTCGTCAACCGCGGCTGCCAAAGAATCAGCCACCACAAGCGTTGATCCCCTTGCGGAACTCGAAGAGGAGGATATGTTGAAATCTACTTCGTCAGAGACTCCCGAGCCATCTATGCCGCCCCAAATTTCTATTTACGACGAGGCAGATCTCAAGAAAATCACAGATACATACGAATCAGTACAGCAATGGCTTGAATACAAACTCACAGAGCAAGCCAAGCTCTCCGACTCCGATGACCCTGTCATCCTGGTTAAGGACATCGAAACCAAATCTCTCCAGCTCAACAAGGTCCTCATGGAAATCGTGCAGAGGAAGATGCAGATGCCGACTAAAAGCAAGTCGCCTAGACCTAAAGCTACCAAGAAGCCGAAGAAGGCAGCGAAGGATAAGAAGAAGAAAAAGGGCGAGGAGAAGGAAAGTGGGAATGGTGGTGGGGAGGAGATTAGGTTTGAGAAGGAAACGCCGCCGGTTTCGATCAGGTTGGAGGATGGTGCGACTGAGGAGGAGATTTTGGAGGCGGTGGAGAGCGCGAAGAAGAGGATTAGAGATGAGTTGTGAGGGTGCTGGGTCGTGTTGTATATGAATGTAGCGAGCATTGAATAGGAGTTTTTATATATTATTTTTACATTCTTCGTTCCGTTTGGGATCATTTTTATACGAGTGATATCTCATTAGGATCTCATAAGATATGGAGCGTACAGAATTGCATTTAGTTTGAGTCGAGTTGAGCTGCTGACTCCTTCCAACTTGAGCTCAAAAGTGGCTCGCGAAAAAGAAAGCTGCCCTTAAGGTTCGCCCCTCCTTAAGCACAACCCGAACCCAGAAACTTTTTCCAGAAGCCCACGAGCCCGACACCAACCTCATAACCTGTCCAATATGCCGGACGAAGACATTCCAGAAGAGCAACCTCGAAAGAGAGTGCGATTGACCAGCAAGGACGCCTCTCCAGAACCTAAACACTCCCGGCCACGGTTGGACAGCTCGAACGGCATGGCCGCAAAGAATGGGCAAAACTCCGACAGCGAGCTTGAGAAGGAGATACGGGCTGGGATTACAGAATACGTGAGCCCGGAGAATCCTGGGTTCACCGGCATTTTAAAGCAGAGGTGCGTTTTCCTACGATTTTTCGGAGGTTTTCCGCCATAGGGAATTAATTGCTGACTCGGCGTATAGGTATACGGATTTCCTGGTCAACGAGATATTACCTTCTGGGCAGGTATTACACCTTGAGAACCTTTCGGTCCCGTCGAATGAGCAGGGAGAGCGGGAGAAGAAGGCTGAATCGTCGTTGGCAGTTGGTGTAGAGCTTGCAAATGCTTCTACCGCGAAGGTGGAGATAAAACAACCTCCAGCAAATGAGACGCTGCCATTAAAGGAAGAGAAGTGCGAGGAATCGTCAATAGTGAGACCGCCCGCCTCAATTGCTCCTCTTATAGTTGACAAGACGATTTCAAGATATCGGATGAGGATGTCATAGCATTAAAATCGATCTTCGGGAAGACAACCACCTCGTCGATCCTTGGCCTTTACCATGCAGTCCTTAAAAGCCCCGAACGCAAAGCTCGAGACTTCAGTGCTGTTAAGTCAGAAATCATAGCCGACAAGGAGCAACGCACGAGTGCACACCAAGCCATCCGTCGAATCTTCTCCTCCCGCCTCGAAACCATTACCGAGAAGGATGAGACCATCACCATCAAGCCGCTTCCTCCGCACGATCGAGGCAGGAGCAAGGCACAACAGAATGGTGGGGGTAGGGGAGGAAAGGGCAGGCCGAGTTGGGACGAACTCGGCGGAGAATATCTCCACTTCACACTGTATAAAGAGAACAAGGACACAATGGAGGTTATTCATTACATCGGAAGCCAGCTGAAGCTGCAGCCGAAGGCTTTTCAGTTTGCTGGAACGAAGGACCGCAGAGGTGTCACGGTGCAGCGGGTCAGCGCAAAACGTGTCCATGCACGCACAATGGTGCAGATGGGCAAGAATCTGTGGAATGCCAAAGTTGGCGATTTCAAGTATCACCCTCATGGACTACAGCTGGGGGATCTCTTCGGGAATGAATTCGTTATCACGATGCGCGATTGTCACTTTCCTGGCGAAGAAGGATTAGACTCTGCACAGCGAATAGGGTTGGCGAATAAAGTGCTGTCGAAGGCTACGCAGGACTTCAAAGAAAAGGGTTATATCAACTACTATGGCCTACAAAGATTTGGCTCCTTTGCCGCCAGCACAGACACAGTGGGTGTCAAACTTCTCCAAGACGACATCAAAGGCGCCATCGACGACATCCTCGACTTCAGCCCCGAAGCCCTCACCGCAGCTCAGGATCCGGATTCCACCAAACTTATGTCGTCTGACGACAAAGCGCGCGCCGAGGCCTTGCATATCTGGAAAACGACTGGAAAGGCTAGTGTTGCGTTGGACAAGCTCCCACGCAGGTTTTCAGCTGAAAGTGCTATTATCAAACATCTAGGGTTTGTGGATCGGAAAACGGGGAAGATGCTGAGGAAGAACGATTATCAGGGCGCCATGCAGATGATCCCGCGGAATCTGCGGCTCATGTATGTGCACGCATACCAGAGTTTTGTGTGGAATGTTGTTGCAGGAAAGAGGTGGACGCTCTTCGGGCCGCGCGTTGTTGAAGGCGATCTTGTACTGGTGCATGAGCATAAGCACAAGTTTCCCGGCGATGCGGAGGAGGATATTGACCAAGCGGGCGAAGTCATCATTCGCCCTTCTGGGGAGGATAGTGCTATGGGGGCCGATGATGCGTTTGAGAGGGCGAGGCCGCTGTCCAAAGTGGAGGCCGAGAGTGGGGATTATAACATCTTTGATGTTGTGCTTCCGCAGCCTGGATTCGATGTCGAGTATCCGAAGAACGCTATTGGCGAGTTCTATAAGGAGTTCATGAAGAGTGAGAGAGGCGGAGGGCTTGATCCGCATGATATGCGCAGGAAGTGGAGGGATATCAGCTTGAGCGGTGGGTATAGGAAACTGTTGTGTAGGCCGGGCGAGGGGTTGGGGTTTGAAGTTCGGGAGTATGTGAGGGAGGATGAGCAGTTTGTGGAGACGGATTTGGAGAGGTTGGAGAGGATGGCGAAGGAGAAGGAGTTGAAAGGGCGGAATGGAAGTGGAGACCAGACAGCCGGCGAGAACGTGCAGATGATGGAAGTGGAGGGGGATGGTGATGGTAACGGGAAAGGGGTGAAGAAGCTGGCAGTTATTATAAAACTGCAGCTTGGGGCTAGCCAGTATGCCACCATGGCTCTTAGGGAGCTTATGAAGGCTGGTGGGGTCAAGATGTTTAGGCCTGAGTACATGGGTGGGAGGTAGGAAGTATATTTGTTTCTATAGGAGAGTTGTGGTTGCTAGGAGACTTATATTTTGCGCTAATTGGTTAGAATGCTTGAAAAAAATCTGGAATCTTTCGGCTGTGTTTTAAGGGTAATGGAAATGGTGTTTGCGGCTTGACGGTAAATAGTACCTAAATGTATGGCTGACTCAGGAATTGCGTAATCCATCGGATCGGCCTTAAGGTTAACATACTAGTTCCATCACGTAACTCTGTTAAGTCAGCCTTTCGTAATGGATGTCTGTTACTGCGTTTTCAATGTTCGGTGAACCACAGCAGAATTTGTATGTAAAATACATAGAACATACGCACAATATGAACACCCACGCCACAATACCTGCTGTATCAGTATCGCATCGAGAAGCCTGAAATATCAGCTCCCCGAATCAGTTGAGTCAAATATTATTAGAATCAACCGAGTTTGTTAGAGCTACATTTTGTACCAAAGGCCGATGCGCAAGCAAAGGACACCGCTAAATATCACTATTACCACCCCAAAAGCCTACACCACGCTTCACCTTCTAGTAAGGGATAACCCTATATGGGAAAGTAGTGTGCAGCTTTAGAAACAGCTTCAAACGTTGATTTGGCTGTGTTGTTGGATTGTAGGATAGGTAGGATAAGGGTTCGGAGACTCTCATCAGCATTACCGCACGTTTACTATACTTACGACGCAACCACAAAGCCAAATAATAATCGGAGAACGGCAGATTATGGAACTTAACTATATGAATCTGATGGCGTTAAAATTATTAAATTATGACTGTTATTTGTGGCTACAAGGTGTACAAAAGGTGGTGTAAACAATGCTTTATTCCACCCAAGACAATCCGCGCCTTATGAAAACACTACACTCGTCGCCGGCCTACCGGCCCGGAGTCGAGTGGTCTGGGTACAAGGCAAAATACGGGACTTGGCGGGGCTATGTCTACTATTATTTTCGGTATACCCTTTCTGAAATCTGGAGAAAGCTAAAATGCCTTCACTGCATCGCCTCACTATCTCCAACTCCGTGGAGAATACCAAGGCCCCACAGTTAATGTGGACGCGAAAGAATGGTGCCCGAAGTCCGCCTGCTGCCTATTCCGAAGGACGATTTCGCCTCGTACTTTTGAATTTCATCGCAACTCGAGCGCCTAGATCAAGGTCGATTGATGATGAGAAGCACAGCAAAATTCGGAAGCCTCGATGAAATTGATGGGAAATCTCCGTTGCTTTGCGAAGACGGCATGCCCCATTTGGCCATTCGGTGGCTGAGCATTGAATGTAAGAACAAGGGTGCCGCTTATATTGCCTGTGACATTAGAAACTATTTGGAGGTCAGGTTTTATGAGGAATATAGCGAGCTCGCATCTTCGAAACGCGCTCAGCACAAATCTTTGATAACCTTGCTGAAGCCAGTCAGAAGGCCAATGCCAAAAAAGATTTGCATCTTGATCTATCTTGCCTGGAGTTCTACAATCACCTGAACTGATATCAAATTAGCCTGCAGGAAGAAAAGGTATTGTGGGAAAGATTAGAAAAGGGGCAGGACTCTGGAGAAGTCAAATCTATGAGCAATATCTAGGTATGTATCGCACAAAAATATTTCCGTCATGTTCCAAAGAATGAGGCAACCACAAACGGAGCCCAATTTCAACAGAAAGGCAACATTTCGTCAGGCTGAGAGTTTCTGATTTTATCAAAAAGGCAAAGGTCCTGTTGCTGCCTGAAAACGCAGGCGAGGCTGACTATCATCCATGAAGCTCAGGCCTGCTCGTGGCCTTTCTCTCCCTACGTCTACAGCGTGGTATTTTCTTTCTTTCTTTCTTTCTTTTTTTTTTTTTCTTTTATGATGGCTCGGACATGTGATCGCTTTCAACTTTTCGAGCCGTCACAGAACGTACCCTTTTGACTGGCAGCGCTTAGAGAATTGGGACGGATCGTTGAGTGGGCCAATTCTCGTAGATCCGTTCACCTGATATACTGTACTAGCTCTCTCGGGAGAAATATCCAATATTGTGGCGCTGCGGTTGCGGGGAACTCTTTACTATGTAATATTCAATATTTAGAATATCTTGCAGTTCCCACCCCTTCGCCGTTTCAAGTTCAACCTCCACTTTCTCTTCTTCTTTACGCGTCGGGCGCTGTTAGCATTTCCTGCCCCCCTCCCCCCCCCTCTCTTCAGTATGGGTTTGATGGGTTTGGTCGGCTTTATGTGGCCCCCAAAGCCGAAGGGCGTCGTGGCGAAGCTCGTGGCTGAGCAGCTACATATCCATCCCGATAAATGCGCGTAACACAACCAACTTCTCCTCCCAGGCGTCTGGAGGCCTCCCGTTATGGGAGGCTTTCAGAGGAAATGAGTATGAAGCCAAGACACCTAGCCTCACTTAAAAGGCGACACCGCCGAGCGAAGAACAGGTCATGAATCCCACAACTCGACAGCCTCATGTGGAGGAAAACGTCGAAACTCACCGCCCAGTGATCGCCTCCTCGCCAGGGCACCACCTGCTTGCCTCCAATATACTAATGCCATGCACTCGGAGCATTAGCTTCTCTATCTTTCTTTAGAGCTTGACGACTTTCTCTTTTCCAAGTAAGGAACTGACATATGTTCGACATCCGAGAGGTACTGATATACTTCATAGCTTCTTCTTTTTTTTTACTAGTGCTCTTGCGTAAATATTTTCTTTGCGTCATCCTGGAAAGCTCAGCATCATGGACTCAAGCAGCAGGCCAGCTCCTGATCCAGCTGCACGATCGCCAAGCCCTTACTCTGCCCTTCCTCGTCTTCCCCGCTGTGATACTCAATCCACTACCAACAGCATACCCTTCTCAATATTGCCTGCAGGCTTCTACCAAACACGTCTCCAAGGAAGTTGTCCACGTTGCCATCATTTCCATAACAGGGCGACACTCAGGCTCTCGAGGAACCCAGCCGTTTTTAATGGTATTCGCTGCGAGAGGTGTGGCCACAAGTGGTTTAGCATTGGCGGCAACTCAACACACACTTCTTTAATCTCTCAAGAGACGAGCGTGCCGGACACCCGTGATTATGAGTTCGTTCGTTCCGGGTTGTTGCAGACTTTACGTTCTATGAGCGCCGTGGGTAGTCCTACTCTGTCCATCGTCCCGGAGGATAGGTCTCCAGTGTCAAGGCAACCATCTCAGCGAATCCCGTCTGACCATTCCCGCTCTGAGTCTGTCAATGGCGGAGTCCCTCAACAAACAGGAACTGATCCGGCGTTACCCGGAGGAAATGGGCCTTCACTGAGGACTGGTTCTGCTCCATTACCGAATGAAGGCTGTGGTGGTGCTTCAGGCACGAGCAATTCTAGGGATATTTCTTTTCCAAATGCCAACAAGCCCAAAGGACACAGTTTCAAGAGTATGAGAAGCGGGATAAGCAGAGTCTTTAAGAGACTCAGAAACATTCGGTTCAAACGGAAAGGGAAACGCTCTGGTCCGAAGTCTAACACAAGAGACACTCTTGCCACAAATCTAAATACGCCATCTGCGAAGGCCGCGAAGGTTGCTTTGTTCCGCAGGGGGCTCACCGAGGCCCGAACTTGTACTTGTGGTCCTTCCTGTCAATGCCACTGCCGACGCCGTTCCTGGCCTGAGTGCTCCTTCGCACCGAACCATGCGGGGATTGACTCTTTTAACATCACCTCTAACCTTAACGAGGATCACAGACCTCCAATTCAACTAACGCTCCGAGACTCGATCGACTTTCATGGGATAGGGGACCATTTTAACCAGCACCCGATTAGTATCTCCAGTCTTGCGCCAGGCAATCGTTACAGCATTGGGACGTATGTCTCGAGCAACTTCTCCACAGCAGGAACAGCGGTTGAAAGCGAACGCAGCATGACCACCACTTCAGGCCCTTGGTATCCCAGAGCACACTCGCTACCTCGCACACCTTCCCGATCATCGCGCATTTTGTCTCCTCCACCACCACCCTCTCGTTTACGAAACGCGACGACAATAAGACAAGAAGACTCTACGGAAACAGATTCAACGCAAGAAGAACTGGCAGGCAGACGATCGACGGAGACAGACAGTACGGATACGAGACAGATTGCACACGTACATAATGGCATCGATGGAAGACGTACGCCAACACAACTTTTGCCTTTGATCAACGGACTTCATATCTCTCAACAACACCGTAGAGATGAGAGACGAGGGCGGTCGCCCTCTCGTAACCGCCAACATGTTGATGGGATTGTCGATTCACTGTCGCTCCCAGCTCAAGTGTCAGACCTGTCGCCGGAGCACAACAATCTAGCACAAAGGGCCAACCCAGGGCCGTCACTGGAGCACGGTGATCCAGCCCAGACAATCAACGGCGATGGCATACCTCCCGAGAGGCAGAACAACCCTTCTGCGGAGTATTACGACCAAGCCCCGACGACCAACGGCGACCGCACACCTCCCGAGTTGCTGACTTACCAATCGGGGCATTACGACCAAGCCCCAACAACTAACGGCGATCACACACCTCCCGAGCAGTAGAGCAATCCCTGATATCCAACACAGGCTCTATCATTTTGTATCATCCTTCCATCCTATTTTGAACGAAGCCACGGCCTAACCTCCAAAGGCCTCAGCTGATATCGCTGCGCGTCCCTTCACTCAAACACACCATACCCCATATGGTGCTCATTTTACGGTCATATTTTGCTTCGGCTTGTAATCACATCCTCCCGCTTTCGCCGCTGTCCATATCACCTTCCTCCAAGTATTGTCACGCCATTTATTCCGCCACATCTATATACCCGAACATAAGACTCTTTTTCTCCCACAGCTCCGGTCCCAGCGGCTTGTAGATTCCCCTCTTTTCTTCTCGTGTACGATACGATATCACGGACTCGGAGTCAGTAGATGCTTAGGAAACCACCGGCGCGGGAAATGGAAAATGGCTCTATCTACATTTCGCCTTGCCTTCTCTTTAAGTTAAACTTTCTCAATTATATTCCGCCCTAGCCACTTTTTCCCTCGGCCGGGGCAATGTTTTGTATAATATCTATTTCCCAGGGAAGGGAAAGGGGAGTCGGCTTCTCGTCTGCCTTTTGTTGTTACTAAGCAAAGAAGTTCCATGTAGAAAATAGAGGGCTTGTCGGCACTGTTTTTACATCTCATTTAGCTTCAATATGATACCTGACATTTCTACTTTCGAGCGCTCGGCCACTCTTCGACCTTCGGTTGCTTCTTTGCAAAAGACGTCCATTGTAGAAAATAGAAGGCTCCCAGCGCTATCCAGATACCCCATTTTCCTCCCCCGACGCGTCTCGTAGCTTAATTCCAAGGGCCCCGAACTTATCAGTCCTGGATTCTGACTGGAGTCTCTCACGCATGCTGGGGACACGGGAACTCTTGCCATTGCCACCTCGATCCAAGCATGCAATGCAATCCATGCCTCCGACCTGTCCCGCCGTGAAACCCCAGCTGCCGGAACCCCTCACACCAACCCAGCCCAGCCCAGCAGGGGCGATTTCTGCTGTGAACGACACGGCACCCTTGTCTAACCAGGGACCCAGGGACACGCATCGCCCAACACGTCCCAAACCAGCTCTGAGCACGCTCGGCCCGCTCATCCCATCCATCCCCCATCCCACCCTAAACCCTAAGGGTTGGGGCCCCGCCGTGATGGGATGTTGAGCTGGACGTCCCTCTTGTGCAGGCCTTCGAGCTCTATTCGAGCTGCCTGCCCCATTCCCATCCTATACACCAACGGAACACAGACCCCTGAAACCCCGCCCCACCCACCCCCTTTCCCTCTCCCCCCGGGGTCGTTTTAGTTTTCTCTGTTCTTCGCTCTTCCTGCCAGCAGGCTCTTCTTGGAGATCTTTCCCAACGGCCTCCAAAAGGCTTTGATCAGCCGGCTGGTAGGCTGAGTCGGCGGAGATGCCCCAGCCCCAGTTCCCGGCCTTGATGCTCCCACATTGAAGCCTCTGATAGCTAACGGGCCGGAGGACACGGTGCCAAAATCGCAGTGGGTGAAAGCGACAAAAATGGAACCCACTCATCACCTCTTCCTTCTTCTAGAGCTAAGACCCGTATACGTCCTAGATATGTACTTGTTCACTTTACAGGGTTTTGCAAAAATACTCGCCAAACCTTGGAACTCTCCATCTCCATTGTCCCGAAGTTAAATGCTGCTTACTCCCTAGATAGATAATTGTTTAATCTACGATTGGTCACTTTACAACAGATGCCTTGTACCGCTAACTAAAAGCACAGAAGCGAGAAGGTTATGAGTGGTCTGAGTCTTTTGAATCAGCTTTACTTGCTTGTGTTGTTGAAGTTGCCTAAAAGCGTCTATCTATCCATCAGCCCAACCTCGGAACGTCAAAGCAACTAGACCCGCTCACTCATAAGTAGACCTGTCCGATTTCGCTAGCCGCACCAAAATTCATATCCGTATTGGTATCCACGGCCCAAAAGAGATACAGAAAGAATCGAAAACGAACCCATCGTCGCGCGCAAGAGTAATGATATCGATTTTCGCAGGTAAAAGGTAAGAAAGGGAGGGAAAGTCAACCAGCTAATCCCGCCAAGACAGAAAAAGGAATAGAAGAAAGAAAATCTCAAAACACCATCCCTTTAACTGACGCAAGACCGCGTCGCCCTCATTTCCCATATAGTTTTTCCTTATCGTAATTCCTGAAAGCTGAGTTGAATCCATCTGCTAACCCCTCCATTCAACGCCAGCCGTTCATTCTATGCAGGAAGCGGACGCACTTCCTAAGCATCCGGGCGCTTCAGAATATCCGACTAGGATTCATCCTGCTCCTTCGGATCAGTCGTGCTGAAGCCATTGCCGTTAGGGTGGCCATTTAGTTTCTCCTCGTCCAACTCCTCACCATCACCTTCTTCCTTCTTAACCAGCTCTCCATTCGTCTTCTCATCCTTCGTAGAAGTAGACTTCCCATTCGCCTTCACCAGCTCTCCATCATTCTCTCCCTCAGCCTTCACTCCATCCTTCGCATCCACACTCTCCATCTTAATCTCTTTGGCCTTATCCTCAGCCTCCTTCTTTGCACCATGAGTATCCTCCTGCGCCTGCTTCAACGCATTCTCCAGTCTCTTTTGCAACTGCTCCGGGACCTCCTTCCCTTGAGCGACCAAATCCGCTGCGACCATCCTCGCCTTCTCAACCGCAGCATCGCCATTCACATTCACTTCCTCCAAGCTCTTCGCCACCTTATCATTGAACGCTTGCATAGCGTCATTGTTTTGTACATACGTGTTCTTGCTCTGTTGGCTGGCTTCTTTCGACGCTCCATTAGCTTGCGCTACCTTGTCCACCTGCTCTTGAACATGCTTATTATCCACACCCCTCTTCACCTTGTCCGTAAGAATCGCTATGCCGTTCTCAGCCGCCTTGCCCAGCGACTCAATCTCGCGATCTACGCCATGCACTGCATCCTTTCCGGCTTTCGACAGGGCGTGGTAATGCGTAGGGTGTTTCGAAGATGCCGACGTGCGACGGATGTAAGAGTGGACGAAGAAGCGGACGAAGAGTGCGGTAAGCGGGAGAAGGTACATGATGTTGAGCAATATGGCGAAGGATTGTCCTGTGGTATCGATACACGGGACCTCCTGGTATTCAATCCGATACCTAGTTTCCTTTATAGTTCCAGGCAGGCGTTCAGCCTCGGCACCGAAGATCTGACCTTGGCTGCTGCGGACGTTCTCTGCTAGACCTTCTTCGCCCGCTGCACGATATGCCAGTTTCTTGATGAGCGCGCCGACATTGGCGGTGGCTGATGCGACGCCGCCTGCTTCGATAGCTGAAGAGGCAGCTGAGGAGATCGAGGACGCCGCGGAGCTAATTGTGGAGAGAACGGTGTAGGGAGTGGAGACTGGGATCGTGTAAGAGACAAAGAGGTGGATGGCTGCAAAGGATGTGCCGACTATCATTTGGGCGATTTGCATGGTTGTGATTGTGCGCTTGACCGTCTGAGGAACGCGGATACGGAGGGCGGAGATGGTGTAGTATGTGTACTAGGTATTGTCAGTTTATACCATTTGGACGTAAAGGAGGATACTTGCTCACCATCACGGTATGAATGCCAGAGTTGACGAGGGCGAACATCCAGACGGGTGGAGACATGAAGCGCATGCCGGCCCACATGCACATCATAGCTCCTGCATGATGGTATGTTTGCAGAGTCGAGCTCCTCTTACCCTTGGCGAGAATAATGAAGGTATCGAAGACTTCGTAGAATTTCGAGAGGTAGAAGAACCAGCCCCAAAACGCTAAACCCTCATTCCAGATCCTCCCCACGTCGGTAGGATTTGGCGTACCGTTTTCCCCAAGATTTATCAGCTTATTTTTGACTTCCCAGATGTTGGCGGTTGCGTTGAATGTAGCCGCATTACCGAGACCCCGCGGGCCATGCATTTTGCATAGCGAATCCACCGTCCCAACGAGCCCGTACTCATTATCGAGGCTTGGCAACGCGACGCCCAATGCTCGCACCATTGCTGCAAACGTGACACCCGAATATATGGCGAGGAACACATTGTGGGCTACAACGAAAGCTCGAAATGCCCTCGTCTTGCTGATGTACCATGCTTTGTTTCCTGCCTTGCGGTTGTAGGTGTTGACGTAGGAGACCGTGATTGCATAGACGGCAGCAATCGTAATCGGGTAAGCGGGGGAGAGGAGGTTATTGTAGATATCGGCGGGGATCGTGAATGGGCTTTTGACAGTATGCTCGTCGGCGGGGGGTGGCAGAGTTGGAGGAGCCCAGTCTGGGGGAAACTTGATGAGAGACCAAGAGGGAAGAGATAGGCGGATTGATGGCCCCGACATGTTCATTAACGAGGAAAAGAACTGCCTGCTTAGTTGTAAAAGGTTGTTGATAGACGTTGTGTCCTGGTGTCGGATTGTCAGTGCTGGGGGGTGTGGGATTGTTGAGGAGCACGCGAGTAGGACGTGTTAAAGCGTGTAGAGGTAAAATGAAGAATTCTGAGGTAAACAAAGATATTAGTGGTACAGGAAATAAAGTTACCTCTTGTACAGCAGGAATGAAGACAGGAATTTGGCGGTGCAGGTGTGGCAGAGGGTTGTTCCTGTGTGCCTGAGTAATGTATATGAAGATTTATTTGTTGGGCCAGACAAGACTTTTTCGCCTGCCAAATCTCCTGGATGACGTACAGCCGAGGCACCTGAAGGATGCGAGAATCCCTGCGTCGATGAACACGGTGCTCTGACCTGCGGAACGTGGTCAGTCACTACAGACAAGTGAGAGGCACGCAAGCTGCCTCGATTGAGGCGCTGGAGGCACGTCAACAATGACTTTTGAAAGAATAACAAACCGCGGCTTCGATACAACAACCAGGGCAGGATCGCCACACCTGCAATTAAGGTCACGTGTATAATTCCCGGGATTGGTAGATTGGTAGATTGGTATATTGGTAGATTGGTATATTGGTAGATTGGTATATTGGTAGATTGGTATATTGGTAGATTGGTATATTGGTATATTGGTAGATACATAGCTACATAGCTACACAGAGAAAAGTTTTCTACATGAGCATGTTGGGTATACAGAAATGACACTCCCTCAGCAGTATACCGAGATCCCCTGCAAATGCTATCGTTGACTTTCAAATGCTATCATTGACTTTCAAATGCTATCATTGACTTTCAAATGCTATCATTGACTTTAAAATGCTATCATTGACTTTAAAATGCTATCATTGACTTTAAGATGCTATCATTAACTTTAAAATGCTATCGTTGACTTTAAAATGCTATCATTGACTTTAAAATGCTATCATTGACTTTCAAATGCTATCATTGACTTGGCGAAACTGCAATATCCATCCAACCATCGTGGCCACCAATCATGCATTCATCTCAAGATTAAAAGCTAGGAGCATTTCGAATACTCGCGAGGTTTTGTCTCGAACGCATCTTGGGTGATTTCATTTATTTCTCCCGGTCTGATCAATACACACAAAGGGGCGTCTGCGATCTGTCAATCTACTCATCTCGCAACCCCGCCACGGCTTTACCTTGAATATTCGAGGCCGTACCCTCAAAATTTAGGCTTTGTACTTAAGGGAAGCGGCGGTGGTTCTACGGGATTGGTGAGTAGCTCCTTTTTCTTTGGCGGTGGGAGTGGTGGAGGTTTCTTCCCTAGAACACCATGCACTGGAGATTGATTGAATGGGGGTGGAGACGCTAGAGCGCCTTGCACGGGAGGGCGATTGACTGGAGGCGGAGAGGAGGTGCCTCCTCTCGTGTAGTTGTTTACTCTGTCTGACACACCATACTTCTGATTCAACCCACTTGCGGTTCGCCAACCAGAAGCCACTTGCTCCCCATGTCTTTCGCGAAAGTTGTTGGCCGTGGATGCAGAGGCTCTCATGTCTGAAATCGAGACTTTTGAGGGATCCGTGCGGAGACTGTTCGCAGTCTTCAGCGCTGCTTGCTTTTGAGCCAAAGATGTGCCCGTATTCGATTCCGGAGACGCAGCAGGCGATGAAGTTGACATCTTCACAAATCTTGATTGTAGTTCACCAAGCTGTGGCCCTCTGCTTCGAGGTGGTGGTGGTGGAGAAATAGGCGGTGGGGATGTGGACGAGGTCTGTCGGAGTGGAACCGGCGGAGGAGCATTGCGACCAATGTTGAACCCAGGCACAGATATGCCTGACTGACCTAGCCTATCCATGGCTTCTTGATTGATATAACTTTTATTTGGCTCACTCTGAGCATCCTCATTGTATGGTGGAGGAGGTGTAGCAGAGTAGGCATCCGGATGCGGATTCTGTCGTGGAGGCAACCTGGGTGGTAATTTTGGTTTCGGTTTCTGTTGGGTCGAAGCTGGTAATTGTGATGTCTGCTCGAGCCGTCTTGTGGGTGGTTTGGGGAGATGTGTTGTACTCAGGCCACTTGTGTCTGGAGTTGGTCTATTTGCTTCCGCTTCCGCCTCCGCCTCTGCTCTTGCCTCTGCTTCCACAGCTTCTTCCAACCTTCGTTTTGCATCTTTTTCTTCCTGTGTGAGTGGCACTCCTAGACCGCGATGATCCGGAGTGGTCGCATTTGGCACAGCAGCCACGCCGTGGTAATTTACATGTTTCGGAGGCGGCCCAAATACTGAAGGGTCTTTCAGGGTCGATAGAGGTGCAGATTGGTGCTCTCGAGCTTCTTCCGCTGCAGTATCCTTGCCCTTTCCCATCCATCCAGCCTGCAAGTTTGTGTTAGAGATAGAATAAATTTAGAAGACGGAGTGCTGCCACTACTAACCACAGTATTGACACCCTTGAAATCGCCACGCCAACTTTCTTTTCCTCCATTCTTCCCACCAGGATGCCACCCACCCTTTGCTAGTCCCTTGAGTCGGTCGGTCATTCTAGTCTAGGTTTCAGTATTGTCATGTTAGATAGCCTTGGTGCTTTATCTCGCGATGGAGGGTGCGCGTTAGCTCGAATTCAGATGACGGAGCTTGCCAAGCATTCCTTTGCTCTCCTCAGCACCTGGGCAGGAACTTTACGCATCAACCTAAAGTCAACAGTAGGAGTTGTTTGTACTAAATGACGTTAAAGGCATAATTCGTGTCATCGCGTGCATAGTAATTGTCTGCTGTCTAATTTTGCCCAACACCAAAAAGTACCAGGTACAGAGTTGTGGTCGAGATCTGATTGGACGAAGGCGGGAAACTGTTGATTTAGGTTTTGACATTTTCTATTTTTAATGATGATATAGATTACTTTTCTCGACCACTATCTATGATTTTGCACTCTCAGGGTTGCACAGTTCTGTCGTGGAGCCTACATTGTAGCGGATGCGTCGAGTAACGCAGACTACATACCTAAGATAGAGCAGGCTGGCTGCATGCTATACCATTTAAGGTGGAAAGACGGGACTCAGAGGTAGTTCTGAGGCCACAAGTTCCTTTTTCTGGAGGCCAAACCCAACCTTGGGAAGCAGCCGTGAACCCCAATACTAAGGGCTTTAATCTGCGTTGTTGAACAGGCATGAAGCCAGGACAGCTCAGGCCAGTCTCCCTGGGATTTAATTATCTTGCTGTTTCAGTATAACAAGCAATGGCCGCGGTATTCCACGATATAAGACTCCAGATATTTATTTCCCGACATGCTGATTTCTTGCTTTCAGTTCTCTCAACGTACTTGTATGATATTGTGCCATCTTACTTTAACATAAACCAAGACCGGTGGCTGCGGAGGCAGAATACAGAGCATCAGCCCCAGGTCATCGTTACTCAGCGCTGGGTGTGAACATTAATGAGGCAAGGGATGCGATCGATGACTTCCTTTTCGACTAACTTGGATGAAGCATCCAGTCACAAGCCAAAAAGGGATGGGGAACTTTGGCCAACGACTCTACAACTGTAGGACGAACCATTCCAAGAAAAGGAAATTGCAAATTCAGAAAAAATTTCAACTGCTTGAAAGCATAAAGAAGAAAATACTATAAGCGGGAGGTCGGATCTTCTGCTGACCGATATCCGAGACAGGTGAGACCTAACTGGATGCGAGAAGCGGTCTGTCTCCGAATCTCGAAGTCCATCTTTCATTGGCCCAGACGCAGTTGCGAGAGTTTGAAGGAGAGACACAGAAGCTGAAGGCAGGGCCATTTTGGGCATTAGGACTGCGCCATTGATGCGATTGCTGGGAGGGAGGAGTGTGTTGCAGGAGCCTAGAGATCTGCGGTTGGCTGTGGTAAAAAGTCTCACAGGGGTTCGCGTCATGTTGCCTTTTTCCATTATTACATCGTTTATGTCCGGAAGCTTTGTCTGAGGCTGACGGGATGGGTGAAAGATGTAAATGTGGGGAGAGGCAAGTAGCGTCGGTAGCGTTATAGAATTGGATTATAATGGAACTTGACTGACTTTCATGGATTTCATGGTAGAGAGCGCCCAAGCCAAGCTCATGATCGACAGTCGACGCGGGGGGCTAAAAATACCATCAAGCCTGTTATCCAAGCGGGTGGGGTGTTTCGTTTGACCTCTGCGGTCTTCGAGGCTGTGCTAGATTTCTGGCGAACTGTTTGGCCCATCCACCCCTCAACCCGGACTTTAGCCCTGTGGTTCGTTTTCGTTGCTGCAGCTTGCAGAGTGCAGGATGCCACCTTGCACTTACGCAAAACCTCCCTCGCCCATCACCTTACCTCTGGCACGGTGTCTCCACCTCAAACGTCGCCTCAACCTTCACTTACCTTACATCTAACTCCTCAACTCGTCGCTTTTCAAGATCTCGCAGTTCTGAAAACTTTGGCGACGAACCAGTATCTATTTATCGATATAATATGATTTAGCTCAGGACGATATTTCGGTAAGATGCTTGTTTCGGCCCCGCTGCCAGTCATGAAGCACTTCGCCGCACAGCCCATTGGACTTCGAAGAACTCTTGCTGACGCCTTGGAGAAGTTAGACCCGCTGCAGGAGGATACTCCAAGCACATATCATTGCTCTCCGTATACGGGAATCCCTCTTCAAAGTCCGACGCGACTCATCCTGGCTGTGGTGCGTCAGACGACGGATCCGCCCCGGAATCCATAACAAATCCCAACTACAATTTGAATACAACTCTTGCTCCTCCCTCTATGATTTACCGTGTTGTAAACCGAGACAACCATAATGGTGCTTTCCGGAAGAAAGACAACTGGCTCTCATCCCCATACTCGATACTAGCATCGATCGAATCGGAAGCAGCATCTATCAAAAACTCCTTCGAAAACGGCGGCAGCATGTTTCCTCCCAGCACAACTCGTCCCTTTGGTCCACCAGACACGACTCCATCCGATGGCTTCTACTCTTCGATACCTAGTTCGACGCCAACAGATAACCCTTCAAAATCAGAAGGATCCTCTCCCTTTTCGACCTCTGGGTCATCGAGCGACAGTGTTGTTCTGCTCCCCGAGACACAGGGCACTTTTCCGATGCAGTCAACAGGCACGGCTTTTGGTTACAATGGGGTATCGCAGCCAACATCCTCCGGAAATCCAAGTACTGTGTACGAACCAGCTTCTTCGTCAACGTCATCGACCGATGATTCTTCGCATCACAAGGCGATCTACTCAGCAGCTATTGTCCTGCCCATCATCTTTTTGGGTATCCTAGGGGTGCTTGTATTTCTCTACATCCGAAGACGCCGACGTCAAAAGGCTCAGATCCAAATGCAAGAGATGAAGATGCAAAGTAATACTTCTACACAGCCCCACTACGCCGCTCCGCCAGTCCTGCCACCGCCTACAGTGTCTCTGATAACCCCTCAACCAGTCATACTGGGACCCATCTCCGGCAGTTCCAACGGAGCATATTACACTGGCATAGACACTTCGGATGTTGTCTCTGTCCATGATACTATGGGTCCCAATATGACAGGTCTCGGCAATCCATTCGCCGACTCAGTGGATAATCAGGAAGAGCCTCCTCCTCCATATCGACCTCGAAGTCTGGCGCCTCCCATCTCTCGAGACACGAGCTTACGGCAAACACCTCCAGCCGCACTGTCGCAGACAAATCTTATGGCAGCCCATCTCCAGAATCCACGCTCTCCGTTTGCAGATCCCCATGACGATGATGCAATCTCGGAAGTTTCAGAGCCGACTGGACCGCGGGTTGGTCGAAGAAACGACGACGAGTTTTCTGCCGTGTCTGACATTTCCTACCAGCAAGATCCGGTAATAAGTCGTCCCGCAGTTTAGAGCGCATTTCTTGGGATTTTTAGTTTTGTGTATGATATGATTTACGTGAAAAGGACGGACTTTGTATGGGGCTCGGAGTAATACGATTTCTTATTCTAGCATCGCAGCTCGGCGTCACAGCGGGGAAGTAGGATTTCTTGGGCTCTTGGGCACACGACAGGTATGAAACAGATAGATATAGCGTTGAAAATTCCAACAGTGTCACAGCAACGACCAAAACACATGCTACTGTTGCACGGGGCTCTCACCGCTGGTATTTGAGCTATTTCTCCACACCCGCATAAACTCTGGCCCTCATTGATGATTCATCTGGAAAAAGCCCCACCGTGGCCTGCGATGACTCTACCGTGACCTGCAATGATGACCCATTCGCTTACTCCGGCATATTATTCTTCAAAAAGCACGCGGGGCCAGCCGGGGATGCGTGGGATAGTCGTAAGATGTTTGAAGCTCAGCTTCTTTGATTCAACGACCGTTGAAGCAGCGGTAGCTTTGTCTCTGGAATGCAGACTCTACGTCGATTTGGAAGAGAGCATCACCGTACCTTGCAGCAATGTACATGTGCAACTCTCGTACCGATTTTTTTTTTTTTTTTTTTTGCAATTTACACAGACTGGGCCCAACGGCATTAGTACTAGGTCACCGCATCTCGCCCTGGCGACAGGGACCAAGGGACCGGCAAAGCACACGACAATGCAGAAAATCCTGAGCTCGGTCGGCTGGTCAAAGTAATGTCAAACCAGAGGTCTGCTCCGGCTGCTGAAACTGAAGCGCGCCGCAGTGCTCCTCGTCAAACCTATCCTCATATCTCTCATCCCCTGTGGCTGTTGAGCTTATATATCTGCCGTGGGAGCAGTGGAATCGTCTCTAGTGGGGCAGGTCTGGGGGCTTCTCAGTTGCGGGCTGACTTTTAGGAGAAGGCGGCAATTCCGCCGAGGGAGAGCCAATTGATGTTTATCATTGGCTCGAATATGCGACTTCGCTTGGAAAGCATGGATAAAGGGCAGGGCATAAGACCACAGATTAAAAACTGCTGAGCTGGCAGAGCAGGCCTGAGTTGATAGGTTGCCCTTTTTGCTACTTCGAGCCAGGTCGACGCCGCCGTTGACGTTTTCGAACCTCACCATCTCGCATCCCGTTCAGGAGTGCAGATAGGCCGGCGTCGTTTCGACCTCCGTCATGCGCCTATGGCTGACGACCTGGCTCCAGAGCGGTAGGCCAGAAAGTGAACGACTGGCTTGGGTGCATCTAGGATTCTGGGAGATCTGTGTAGCCTAGTCTGGAGCTCTGTAGAAGGGAACTCGATCCCCGCCTTGCCTTACCAACTGATGGGCACTCCTGTCAAGAGTCCCTTTTCCATGCCTAGCATATCTGCGTTAGGAACAAATAATTTTCATGTCCGTTCTTCCGCTGAGCCAAGGCTGGCGACGCCATCTCTACCTTGCTGCCACGGTTCCCTGCCAATAACGAGCACCTCCCAACTCCCACCATCCCCCGCCAGTATGTCTCTGTCAGCCCGCAGCTGGGGGGAACCAGAGCTCTTAGCATAGACAAGATCTCTTCGCTCAGGAGAAAATTCTTGTTAGCCTTCAACGTTGGCTGGGCGCCGGTATGTGCAATCCACCAAACTCCCGCATACCCACATACACACATACCCGTTCCTTAAACCTCGGGAGATATTACACTCGTTTCGTTCAAAAATCTCCACCGCATTCTGCCGTAATTCCTTCCAGGTGACACTACCAACCTGTCCTGACCTTTGACCCCTCTGTCTCTTGCAGGATTCCCATCGCTTTACCTCTGTACCTGCAGCCACGAGGTCTCACAGGACTGATACTCCCCGGATCCTACCCTCGACTGTTTTACAACGTGCCACACTCCAGGCTCCATTTTTGTTCTCCATCTGCGCCTTGTCCGAACCTCTCTTGCTAAGACAACCGCATCTCTTCGACAATACCTTTTCTCCTCGATCCCGTTCGAACCTCCCCACGACCGATTTCAGCCCCCAACGAGAGGACATTACATTGGGGTAGCACTAGAGTATATCGAAATTGGGGGGGGGAGAATATATTCTCTGTATGTCTGCTATGAATTTGGATCAACACATATATGGGTATGTGTTTCTATGGTTTATCTTTGGACAAATTTGGTTTGTACCACCATACAAACTTCCTTCACCACGCAATCCGGCAATGAGATGAGACAGCACTACGAGGTCAACAAGGTTCGTACGGACACCACCAGGCTTGGAAGACCTGAGCCGCATATACCATATCGACAGTATAGCTCGAGGATCTCAATTCGTCCTTGTTCGACTTCCAATAACTACTTGCGGTGGAGCTTTAAAGGCGGTATTATGGCTATCAGCAGACCACGTCTACGAATAACTGTTGAAACGCTCTGGTACCCACCCATCATTGATCCTGATTGTAGTGTGGAGAATGTCATGAAGCTGGATTTGGCAGCAAAGAACCCCTCGTCTTTCCTGGCCCATCCTCATCCTTTTTCTTGTCTCGGCTTTGTTCTATTCGTCTTAGAAGAGAGTTACCGCTAATTGGGCCCATGTGTTGCTAGATTTACTGGTTGGCATCTTCCAAGCCCGTCATCGACACCGAAGTCAGCAACGTTCACGGAAGCTACTCTTCATACACCAAAATCAGAGGCCTATCAGTCCCATTTCTTCGACGCCTTTTCCACACCGCGAGTCAATGGAAATCGTACTCCGACACAAACACCGCTGTTGCCAAACTCGACTTCCCTAGAGCGGCCTTCGAGCTCCTACAGCCACAAAGGGCCTACTCCTGAAGACCCTCACTTTCATGTCAACCATTTCTCGCCAAACACACATCTTCCCTTACCACCGGTAGAACCGTCCCGGAGGTTATCATCATCCCCTGACCCTTTAGCGGTCAAGGGAAATACCCCTGGTGGTTTACGGAGGACGCTGTCCGCAACTCAGGGTTCGCGGTCCCACAATATGGATTTCTCCCAGATGCAGACACCGCCTCCAACAAGAGACGCTTCTTGTCGGAGAGAAGATCAACAGGCCCTGGGGGCAGAACTTACTACCCCCTCCACAGTGGTATCGAGAAGCGTGTCGACTCCTGCCACTAACGGTCTTCCACTTGGTAATGGTTTCTACTCTCAAACACCTCTCCAGTTCTCTAGCTTGAACTTCTCTCCCGATGTTATTCAATTTCCAAGTACCGGCCCAATGTCAGCACCAGCATTCCCACAGTCTCGATTGTTTTGGGACCACAATAACGATGGGAGTGGTATGGATGTTGATATGCCAATGGCATCCGATCCGTTCGGTCCCACTCATAAGACCAATGGATCTGTGAATTGGCAGTCTTTTGGTATTCCATCTGATCAGATGAATATGCAAGCATTTCATGACCTCAATGGATTGACGCCCCCAAACCAACTGGCTCCTTTTCTGATGAACGGTATGAGCGAAGACAAGAAGCCTGATAATTCAAGGCCCAACTCATTCATTTCGACAACTTCAGGGGTTGATCCCAGCCTCTTGTTCAGCTTTTCCAGCCCGTCGACTGCGATGAGTGGAAATTCAATAAACCCGCGACCTACCAACGCTGGTGCTGACCTTGAAGGCAGGCAGCCGTATGAGCACCAGATTCGGGAGTCTAACAGAGAGAAAGAATTGGCTAGAAAAGCAAAGAGTCAACACTCTCGAACAAACACTTCATCATCTTCCGGATCAACTCAAGATTCCGCTCGACCTAGTCTTCAACGCAGCAACACCGATAGCGGCTTCAGAAAAAGCAAAACTTCCTCAATTGACTCGAGATCATCAGGGTCTAGTACTGGTCACCATATTCCTCGAAAATCATCACCATTGAAGCGACAAAGCCAGGGCTCTCTTACCTCTATACCAGAGATTACACGGTCTCGACCCAGGACCCGTCTTGTCATTGATGAGACAGGCCGTGCAAGGACGGAAACGGATCCAGTCAAAGAAGGTGACGCGCGGAAAGATCTGAAACTACAATATCCTGGCCTCTGGAATGAAGAAGAAAGCGATTCAGATTCAGACCAGGCCGTTCTCAGCCGAAACGCCTCTTTCGCCATCCAACAGCCAAAGCATCGTTCATCAAAGCATGCAAGAGCCGACAGTGGTCTCGAGCGAACTGATTCTTTCAAGATACCCAGACCTACTTCAATGTCCTTTGAGAACAACTCGTTTGGAGTGTCTCGCTCTGGCGGTGGATTTGAAATCAAAAACCAGAAAGCTTCCGATAACCCCTTCAGGAGATACAGCATGTCTAGCTTTGGCGGTTCATATGGTGAAACCACCAAAACCATTGATGGAGTACCTGGAAATCCTAGCAATTCAAATGGAGATGCACAAGGAGCCTTGAAAAAGGTGGTCGAGGGTCGAATGAAGAGGAACGGTACGTTTTGCGTCCAAGTATTTTCTTCACAATCTCACATCTCACTAGAACGTACTACTCAAGGAACCCTCCAAGCTCACAATCAGCGTTGGGCCCAAGCCTCTGCCGATCTTGCCAGACCTGGTGTTAGCCCTCAGATGCACTACGACACTTTTACCAAATCCTTCAATCCCTCTCCCATTACCATGGCCAACCCTAATCTTACGCCAAGCACAGATCGGAGTAGCCTTGCTAGCGAAGGTACACGCTGTGTCTGCAACTCATCTGAATACGATGGACAATTAATGATACAATGCGAATCATGTACCAAATGGCTACACGTACGCTGCGTTGGATTGAACCAACACAGTCTACCTCCCGTGTATGTGTGCATATTCTGCACAGGTCAGACACCTGCCGTGAGAGGAGGCAGAGTTCGAGAACACATCCGAGCAATTCCACAATTTGACTCACCGCTCACGCACAAATCGACTTATCGTCGATAGATCTACCCTCTTGATATCCTCAGCAGAGTAGAATCGACTGCCCTCTACTCCTCCAAATAACGAGTTGTTCCACTTCAAATTTTCTCCGCCTTGCTGATCTTCATTGCGGAACCCCCCACCGACTCACCCCCAAGCAACATCTGTTCACATTGCACTCTCAACATGCGCGTCTGATATCCATGCGAGATACCCGTCGTTCTGCAGCGACCCGTGTCGTGTTTTCTTCACAGCATACCCGATATGAACTAGCATATCACACATTTTGACAGCGTTTTTGCCATTTCGTCTAGCGTTTTTTCACACAGCATCTTTTCCAGCATGAACTCCGAATATTGAAAACTCCTTGTTGGTCTCTCATGACTCTCACTTGGCCTACCCTTTAACGATATAATTTCTCCTTTCAGACATCTCCTTTTTTGGCATTGTTGAAAAAATTCCAGTCCGTCTGGTACGTTGGAGTCTTTTGGCAGCGGTGCCACTAATGTGTTGTCGGCCGCTCTTTTTTTTTTTTTTTTGGAGAGAAGTCTTAATATTTCGAAGCACTGCTTTCAGGCCTGTCGTTTTGGCTGACGTTGCGATTGGAAGGTTAGTCTTTTTCATTGGCTTGGAGGATTTTCATGGATTGGTTTATGAAGGTTTATGCTTAATTTAGATAATGATTGAGAGGTTTAGGAACTTGGGCAGTTCTTTGTAGATATGGCAGACGAAGAAATGAACATACTGGGTATTAGTTCTGGTAGGATTATTTGGTATCAGTCCGTCCGTGATGTTGAGTTGGTTGATGATGAGAAAATGCCGATGTCGGGTCTTGCCCTCCGAAGTCGGACACTGACGCCTCGCGTGAACACCTCGGACTCTAATAATTGCAACAGCCCCTCCAACAAATTCTCCAGCTATTCTTCTTCTCACAAACAGCTTTAGACAAATATGCCTACGTTCAAAATCGTGGTATTTGGAGGTAAGGGAGCCTCTCTGAACTCAATGCAATCCATTGCTCACCTGCTTGTCTTGCAGGCGACGGATGCGGACCTGAGGTACTGTCTCCGCCCACCTGTCCCATTCTCGCGATGAAGCTTACACATACCGCAGGTGATTGCAGAAGCAGTAAAGGTACTATAGCTCCAGCATAAATTAAATTCAAGCATAAGCTTACGAGCTTCACAGATCCTCAAGGTTGTTGAGAAAGGCACATCCGATGTCAAGTTCGAGTTCGAGGATCACCTTTTCGGAGGGGTAAGTGAAGCTCCCACCACAACCACAAGACCTCGAACCTACCACTCAACCTCATCTTCTAGGCTTCAATAGACGCACACGGCACACCATTAACAGAAGAAACGCTCGCAGCCGCCAAAGCCGCAGATGCAGTAATCCTAGGAGCGGTGGGAGGGCCAGTAAGCAACACTCTGCTCCTCCTGCTGCTGCTGCTCACACTCCCCTCCAAATAAAAAAGGCACCAACTAACTGCCTCACTCGCTCAATTTAGAAATGGGGCACAGGCAAAGTCCGACCTGAACAAGGCATCCTGCGTCTCCGCAAAGAAATGAACACATTCGGCAACCTACGTCCTTGCTTCTTCGCCTCCGACACCCTCATCGACGCCTCCCCGCTCAAAGCGTCAGTCTGCTCCGGCACAGACTTCATGATCGTGCGTGAACTCACCGGTGGCATCTACTTCGGCGACCGCAAAGAAGACGACGGCGACGGCACCGCCTACGACATCGAACCTTACTCTCGACCCGAAATCGAGCGCGTGACTAGACTGGCAGCCCACTTGGCCCTTGCGGAGGATCCGCCGGTGCCGGTGTGGAGTCTGGATAAGGCGAATGTGCTTGCAACGAGTCGGCTTTGGCGGAAGGTTGTTACAGAGGTTATGGAAAAAGAGTTTCCCCAGTTGAAAATAGGACATCATTTGATCGATTCGGCAGCGATGCTGATGGTTAAGAACCCGAGGGCGCTAAATGGAGTTGTGGTTACTAGTAACCTTTTTGGAGATATTATCAGCGATGAGGCTAGTGTGATTCCGGGAAGTCTTGGATTGTTGCCGAGTGCGAGTTTGAGTGGGATTCCGGATGGGAAGGAGAGGGTGAAGGGAATTTATGAGCCGATTCATGGTAAGCGGCTCCTCAGTTTTGATCACCACCATTTCATAAATGGCTTGCCCTGTTGTCTTTCCTCTCCCGAAACACTGGGAAACCAACTCACATTCTTTTCGCAGGATCAGCACCCGACATAGCGGGCCAGGGCATTGTCAACCCAATTGCCACAGTCCTCTCGATGAGCATGATGCTGAAATACTCCTTCTGCCTCCCCCAGCTGGCGAAGAAGATCGATGAGGCAGTTAAGATTGTGATAGATAATCGCGTGAGGACGAAGGATATTGGTGGCCAAGCGAAGACGGCGGAGGTGGGGGATGCGATTGCAAAGGAGTTGGAGAGGTTGCTTAAGGCGTAGGAGTGCCTTGTGGGGAAGTCCAAGCTTGCTTTTATTGGGAACCCGTTCGTGATGCCCTCTTTGATATAATTTTTTGTGCCTTATTTCCTTGGGGGCCAATATGGCGCCGCACCCGGCGAGCATTGTGTATGAGCCAACTGCGCAGAAAATTGCTTTCTTCCCCTTGGCATACCTCACCTTTGTGTTAATCATCTACCACGCCCGTGTCGCTTTGATGGTACGTGAGTGTTGCTAGGTGTCTTCTGAGTTATTTTAACTTATTTCTTATACGAAAGCAGGAAAGGGAATAGGGGCAGATGAGCGCGGGAGCTGGGACTCAGTATATGCGGCTGGTATATTAGGGGGGTGGAGGAGGAGAGCATCGCCATTATCTCCCCTACCGTCATGTGGTATTTGAGACGTGTTCTCCCTCGTAATTTAGGCTTTACGAAGGATATACTCATCGTGGATTGACCGCGAGAGAATAAAAAAAAAAAAAAAAAAGTGTCGAGCAAGCTGAAATGATAGATTGATACATATCAGATTCTTTGAGGCAATCCGTTAGTTATTTTATTGAACTGTTCCTCGTCCTGTGTGCCAACTGCTCTCTCGCTCCCAGCTCTCACCGTCCCTGCTCGGGCTGTGCCAAGGCTTAGGGGAGGCTGTCTTGGCGCGATCCCTTCGCCAACCACCCCTAATACTCGCGCGCGACCCATCACAGAAGTGCGGGCAGGGAGCAGCAAAAGCGTGAAGGTCCGAACGCTCGCAAGAACATGTAGAAAGTGGTATACGCATTTCCGTAAAGCACAACAAAGTTGCCCGTCCTCTTTTCGCACGAAGGGCGGTATTTAAACTCCTGAATAAGAGTGGAGAAAGGAGAAGCACCGCCGAAAAGGCGGAAGTGGTGTAGAGCGAGGGGCTTTGGGGAGCCTCTCTCTCATCGGTGTAATTCGACAATCCTAGGAAGAAAGAGGGGGGGTCCAACAGTCAGAGTCGGAACCAAGATTAAACCAAAAACCATCATTCGAGCCACGACCAAATCAAAGGCAGCAACGCCACAGCCACTAACTCCAC